>RJVU01017312.1:4613334-4661790 GCA_003731715.1 Anabarilius grahami
CATGGAGCTGGGAATCTGAAGGATCTGGAGAGATTCTGCATGAAGGAATGGTCTCTGATCTCTTGTCAGGTGCTCTCCAAACTCATCAGGCATTATAGGTGAAGACTCAGAGCTGTTATCTTGGCAAAAGGAGGTTGCAAAAAGTTTTGAATAAAAGGGTGCCAATAATTGTGGCCAACGTGTTTTGGAGAAAAACATTTATTTCATAATGTGATTTCCCCCCCACTTTCAATTCTTTTCCTTCAATGAAAGGTTATAATTTTGTGAATTTTTTGAAAGAAAGATCATAAGGATAAACAATGCAGATTTATTTTCACAGCCGCCTTTGCTCATAATTACTAAGGGTGCCAATAATTGTGGAGGGCACTGTATATTTCTATGGCAGTAGTAAGAGTAGTAATCTAGTACACATTTCCAAATTCAGCAAAGGGCTATATACACTATATTGCCAAAAGTTTTGGAACGCCTGCCTTTACGTGCACATGAACTTTAATGACATCCCATTCTTAATCCGTAGGGTTTAATATGGAGTTTGCCCACCCTTTACAGCTATATATCAGCTTCAACTCTTCTGGGAAGGCTTTCCACAAGGTTTAGGAGTGTGTTTATGGGAATTTTTGACCATTCTTCTAGAAGCGCATTTGTGAGGTCAGGCACTGATGTTGGACGAGAAGGCCTGGCTCGCAGTCTCCGCTCGAATTCATCCCAAAGGTGTTCTATCGGGTTGAGGTCAGGACTCTGTGCAGGCCAGTCAAGTTCCTCCACACCAAACTCGCACATCCATGTCTTTATGGACCTTGCTTTGTGCACTGGTGTGCAGTCATGTTGGAACAGGAAGGGGCCATCCTCAAACTGTTCACACAAAGTTGGTAGCATGAAATTGTCCAAAATGTCTTGGTATGCTGAAGCATTTTGCTGAGCATGTCAGTTCCTTTCACTGGAACTAAGGGGCCAAGCCCAACCCCTGAAAAACAACCCCACACCATAATCCCCCCTCCACCAAACTTTACACTTGGCACAATGCAGTCAGGCAAGTACTGTTCTCCTGGCAACCGCCAGACTCTTCCATCGGATTGCCAGACAGAGAAGCGTGATTCGTCACTCCAGAGAACATGTCTGCTCTAGAGTCCAGTGGCGGCGTGCTTTACACCACTGCATCTGACTTTGAATTGCACTTGGTGATGTAAGGCTTGGATGCAGCTGCTCAGCCATGGAAACTCATTCCATGAAGCTCTCTACACACTGTTCTTGAGCTAATCTGAAGGCCACACGAAGTTTGGAAGTCTGTAGCTATTGACTGCAGAAAGTTGGCGACTTCTGGGCACTGTGCGCCTCAGCATGCGCAGAACCCGCTCTGTGATTTTACGTGGCCTACCACTTCGTGGCTGAGTTGCTGTTGTTCCCAATTGCTTCCACTTTGTTATGATACCACTAACAGTTGACCGTGGAATATTTAGTAGTGAGGAAATTTCACAAATGGACTTATTGCACAGGTGGCAACCTATCACGGTACCACGCTTGAATTCACTGAGCTCCTGAGAGTGACCCATTCTTTCACAAATGTTTGTAGAAGCAGTCTGCATTCCTAGGTGCTTGATTTTATACACCTGTGGCCATAGAAGTGATTGGAACACCTGAATTCAATGATTTGGAGGGGTGTCCCAATACTTTTGGCAATATAGTGTATACACAAGGGTTAATGGACAAGACACACCCAGAAACAGTAACTAGATGCAGACTGCAAACTAAGGGGTCGTTTATGTAGTGATATGAACTCAAGTAGTCATGTATGACTACTTGAGTCAGAATATATGTGCCACCAGAAGTCTCCGCCTCTCCTGTGTGTGCAACATTTACACAACACCATTTTCAAATAAAAACGGAAAACTTTTCATGTGTTTTGGGCATTCATTTACACGACAATGGAGTTTTTGGGGCCTGAAAAAGCAAACTTTTGAAAACGGGATTCAAAGTTAAAATTTTTGTTAACTGTACTGTTATCGTAAACTACAAAAATGTGAATTTTTGAAAAAGGTGACGTCATACGCATGCTTATTACGTGTTCAGACAATAACGTAGTTTTTCTTTACAAAGTGACATCGCCAACTACTGGCCTGGCATGCATAATACAGCGTTTTTAATTGCTTTCGCAGATCCATGTGGACGGGAATCATTTTGACAGCACTGTCATTTGTACGCGAAAAATGCAAAGAAAAACTTTTCAATTTTTAGTACATCGTTGTCATGAAAATGTACCCTAAAAGTCCACATGGAACACATAACACAACAAGGAAATGCCTCGGGTGGCTCTGGACCTGTAGTGAACTGTGTTATGTTGCAAGTGTATAATTCCATGACTTTCAATGAAATCCTCAGTTAAAATGCTTTAGAGGTAAGGTTTGGGATTTCCTGTAGTCATTATAATTAATTTATTTAAAAGTCTATGGTATGTAGATCGCTAAATAAAAGTGTGTGGGTTTATATGACTATCATCATGACTCTTCATGTTTCATGTTTGACAGAAAAAAAAGAAAAAAAAACAGCAGTAAAAGAAATACACTGCACCAGTTCGGAGCAGGAAAAAGAAAGACCCCGTTTGGAGACCCCAATGCAGTGCTTCTCTCCACCAACAGACATTTTGGATGTCTCCCTCCCAACAGATTTAACTTAAGCTTATTAGTAGAGACTGCAAGGCTTGAACTGGCTGTAAAATGTGGATGTCTGCTAATTTTCTAAACTTAAATGAAAATAAAACTGAGATTATCTGAGATTTTTGGTCGTCCTGATGGTAGACTAATGCATCATCCTCAGTTGCATCATCTTACATCTCATACCAACTCTTTGTCAACAATTTCGGAATACTGCTAGACAGTGATTTGAAACTCGACAAGCAAGTAAACTCAGTTGTCAGATCTTGCCTTTTTTATCTCTATCTGCTGACCAAAGTTAAGCCTTTCCTCAAGCCTTTGAACGGGTGATTCATGCATATTTCTTGACTACTGCAACTCTAGGCATTATGGTATAAACTCCACTACCTTGGCACGACTTCAGACAGTCCAAAATGCTGCAGCAAGATTACAAGGCCTTCGCAAACATGACCATATTACCCCAATTTTAGCATCACTTCACTGGTTCCCGGTTTGTTTTAGAGATGATTTTAAAATCCTTTTATTTGTTTATAAGTGTTTGAATAATCTTTAGCACCCCCCAATGCCACCCTTACCAGTTTTTAAATCATTACTAAAAACGCGCTTCTTTTCACTGGGTTTCAATATTCACTAAATGTTGCAATATATCACCAGCATTTTATGGATGACCTTTGTATGCACTTTTTAATGTTATTGTATCAATGTTTTATGATGTATTGTAAAGCACATTGGTCAGATGTTGCTGTATAAATGGTGCTATATAAATAAACTTTGACTTTGACCGGGAGGGGGCTCAAGGATCAGTTTTAGAAGCACTGGCGATACGACTAAAATCTTCACAATGATTTGTGTAAGGACATCCACAGTAATGACAGAAATCCTGATATAGTAGTTCTGTCTAAAATATGTCTTGTCTCTACTATACTGAGACGTTACTATGGAAATTAAGGCCATATATTATATTTCTCATCTTTATTGCTTAAATGACTGCTAATTAAATTTGAAAAATGTCACATCAGACTTTTTGAAAGTCTGTTATACAGTATGATAAGGCTGACATTTACACTCACTTACATTTTAAGAGAGAGAATATTGTGAATAAATTACATCTTCAACACGAATCCATCCTAAACTGCGCATGTGTTGTGTACGTCAAATGAAATCAGTCGTAATAAATAAATGTCATTTTCATGTTTTCATTTTGTCACTGTATTTGAAATTAATAAGGATCAATAAATACTGTTTCTGTATGTTATTTACATACAAAAATACCTATTATGTTATTCATGATTAGTAGGCCTGTCGTATTAATTGGACACTTAATTTAGTTAATTTATCTATACAGCAGCTCTGGAGAAAACAGTGATGTCATCGTCCAGCTCAGTTCAGTTCGCATAGAATGTATCAGTGCAGGCAGATCAAAAACATTGTTGAATATCAAGTGTCCCCAACTAAGCAAGCCAAAAGCGAAGGCGACAGTGGCAAGGAACCCAAACTCCAAGTAACACAGATGAAGAAAAAAACCTTGGGAGAAACCAGGTTCTGTCGTGGGGCCAGTTCTCCTCTGGCCAACAGCAGACAGTGCATAATTATGATTCAGGCAGCATTACAGGTCATAAGTCAGACTGGGATGGGAATAGTCAAGATATTTAATCCAGTTCCATCTGGTTGAAGATCAGATTTATTATGCCGGAAACGGTTTTGTTGGGGATCTGTGCCACTGGATGTCGTGTCGATGAGACCAACAGGGGATGGTCTAGTAGACACAATCTAGCTGACATTTCAGGGATGCACTGTAGTCGTGTCTAACGCGCAGGTCCTCAATCTGATTTGGATACGGCCCGGATCCGGCTGATTATGTTAACCTCGGGATTAACAGATAGACTAATATTAGCGTTGATGCCATTCTTCTTATGATGTAACGAGTACATCTGGTGTTATAGGAAGTGTTCCCGGTTCCGGCTGACCTAATTTATGCAGCCTAACAATCCTTTAACAGATGTGAATATAGAAATTGATAATATGTTATGTGTATGCCAGGTTAAAGAGATGTGTTTTTAGTTTAGATTTAAACTGACAGAGTCTGCTTCCCGAACAATGCTAGTTCCAAAGTTTAGGTGCTAAATAGGAAAAGGATCTACTGCCTGCGGTTGATTTTGATATTCTAGGTATTATCAACTTGCCAGAATTCTGAGATCACAATAGACGTGAAGGAATAATGATGTTTTATTAACAAAAATCGTGAGGAGCAGGTGCAGATAATTAACCTAATTAGCACAAGTGGAAAGCATTCAACTAATCAACCAACAACAAGAGATATATATATTGCAGACTTACCTCTGTTCATGGACAGTTTATCAGCATCCCTCCACCCCATCTCCTCACTTCTAGTTCTATTTATTATTACCACATCTGGGGGGGAGTACTCTGGGTTCAGGCCAAAATTCCAAGCTCAAAACCCTCCCCCCGGACAGCACACCAAATACGCATTACTTTACTCTAATTATATGTATGTGAACTCGTGAATAACGGGTTAAGAGCTCACTTAAGTACAGGGGGAACTAAACCATTTAGTTCTTTGTAAGTAATTAGCAAGATTTTAAAATCTATACGATGTTTAATAGGGAGCCAATGCAGTGTTGACAGAACCGGGCTAATATGGTCATACTTCCTGGTTCTAGTAAGAACTCTAGCTGCTGCATTTTGGACCAGCTAGAGTTTGTTTATCAGGCGGGCAGGGCAACCACCCAGTAGGGCGTTACAGTAATCTAGCCTTGAGGTCATAAACGCATGAACTGTTCCGCATTTGTCATCGTCTGTCACCGTGGTTTGAAGGAAGGTAGACGAAGCTAATAGTTCCAAAATAAAGGTTTAATAATAATTCCAAAAGGCAGGCAAACAGGTAGCAACACACACTTAACTTAGACGTGACCAGACAGAGAATGAACGTGAGGAAACAACTTAAAATAGGAAGCACAAACAAGGATGATTAATCGAACACAGCTGACAGATAATACAAATGAGCGGGAAAAATGAACACGATGTGAATGAAAACAAACTAAAAGTCCATGATGATGAAATTAAACAGAACAGACTTGTGACAATGTCATAGTTTAGACATATTTTTAAGATGGAAGAATGCAGTTTTACAGATGTGCCTTTCAAATGAAAGATTGGTATCGAAGAGCATAATTAACTATTTAATACAAATTATACAGACACTTTATATTTAATGGTATGTAATTCTTTGTAGATTACCTACATTTAATATACACTTGAAATAGCAATACTTGCAATAGTTTTGTGAAAAGTGTCAGTACACGTCTGGACTGTGTTCTCATTGAATTTATAAAATGATTAATCCAGTCCTTGATGCCGATTGGTCCATAGCTTTATTAACGATAAAGCACGGCTATGACCACTTCACCCAATGGCTCTGTGTATCACATGCTCAACATCCTTAGCAATATCAACATTGGAAGAACTAAAAGACCAACATGTTTAAAGTAAAGTTTGCTCTATTATTTGTAGTGTGGAAAGTTTAATAAAAACAAAACAATAAAAGAGGCTGTTCCTTATTTTGAATTAGTCACGACTAACTCAGCTGTGACTTATTCAGCGAACTAAACTAGGCTCTAAACAAATGTTTCTTTGTTTTTGTCCTTATTATAGCACATCTTTTGAGTTAATCAGCCAAGACACTTAAACAATAATAGGCATTTTGTGATTATTGACAACCTTGTTTGGTTTGGTGATTAAAAAGAAGTATTTTCTTCCCCTTGATGAAATTAAATAGCATTTTTGTGTATACAAGTAAAACTCTTGAACGACAAAAAAATAACTCAATTAAGAAACCAAATGGTAACACTTTATCTTAAGGTACTTGTACTTACCATAGTAATAACAGTAAATAATGCATAATTACAAGTAACTAACCCTATCCTTAACCCTATATAAGTACATGTAGTTAATATTACTCAATACTTAATTTGTGCAATAACACTGCAATGTCACCTTAAAATAAAGTGTAACCAATTAAATAAACAATAGCTAAATAAAAATGACATTTTAATTGATGGAACAACTGAATATAATTTATCAACTTTCATTATTGCACATCAACAAAATGAAAATTCCATAGGCCATCGTTCAGACATTTATTTTGCCTATATTACACACTGCATTATGTTACATTTTTAGTGGTTGAATTGCTTTTTTTTTTCTCCAAATGCTTAAAACAAGTAAAATATACAGTATAATTATTGCAATTGAACCAGAGATTTCACGCTATAGAAAAGTGCATGTCACCATCCAGTCTTAAGAGGAATAACAAGGAAGATTCTTTCAGGAAGTTGGATCTTTAGTCGCTTTACTGTCCGTTTCAGCATTTACAGGACTGGATACTGCAGGTGAGCTAAAGTTCTCTTGCTTCTTCTCAATGTCTTTAGTGTGTGGTTCCCCCTGAGGGAGATCTTCACCAGAGGGTCTCGCAGTCTCCTCTGCTGGGGAAGGGTCTTGTGGAGGCGTCTTTGATAAGGGACTTGCTTCGTCGGGACACAAAGCAACAATGCCCTCCTCCTTCACGCCAGGAAATGTCCGGTCTGGATACAAGAGCTTCAACATTTCCTCAAAGTAACTCTCTAGATTAGCACCCACACTGGCCATCTCAGTGTCTTCCTACAAACAGCATGAATACACAACATTAGATGTCACGTGTGTGTGTGTGTGTATGTTCTTCAATTAGAGGCACTTTTCAAATCTTTGAAATCTTACAAACGTAAACTCTGTTAAAACATTTATTTGATCGCTTATTTGATCATAGCCTTCATCAAACTTCAAGTGGCTTTTGGGTAACGACACCTCAACTCTCACAACACTCAACACTTATCTAGCAGTCAATTGACCCTTCGTCTGGAGTTTGATTGACAGGCGATCTAACCAATCATAACGCCGAATCCGCCGTTATGTCCGATAAAGCAGTCAGGGGAGTTAGTAGATTAACGTTGTGGACTTGAACTTGAAAAATGGTGTGTATTTACATCTTTCCACGGTTAAAACAACACTTCTTCTGATGTTCATTCATGTTTATTTGATGCTATAAATGAACTAGTTGGAAGAGGTGATCTGTGCACGAGCTGCTTGAACTGAGGCACTACGGCAATCTGTCACGACACATTAAAGAGCCACAAAAAAGGTATTTATTGTTTAAATTTCTTTAAAAATTACAAAATTTGAGACTTTGTTTCATATCAAAAGTAACCTGCTCTGTCTTGTCTGTCGATGTGTTGTCAGTGTCCTCTTTGCTCCGCGAAGTATTTTTCACTGCGTGAGAACATGATGTGTGGCGTGAGAGCGGCATGGCTTGTCGGACATATCAACAGTAACTAAAGGTCTTCGCGAACGGTCAACTAACCTTTGAAACTTACTGAACTGAAAATAAACATTAAATAAAAAATCTAATTTTCAAACACTGCCCTTTTATGCCAATACACCCAGTCAGTTAATTACGTCAACAATGACTTTCATTCAATTAAGTGTCAAAATAATTGACCAATTACTTGATTACCAAAATAATCATTAATGACAGCCCTAGATTAGTTAAATATGGAAAATGCACCTGCATTGTTTTGCATTTCGTGACTTTTTAATCAAATAAAAGACTATTTCCAGTCATATTTTGTCATTGAAGAGTTCTTAAATATAGCGTTTCTTAAAAATATTGACTCGTCAATATCGTGTATCGTCTCGTCTCGTGAGCCAAGTGTATTGTCACACCCCTAGTTTTCACCAAGCACAAATCATGTTTCTAGGGGACATATCTTGAAAATAATATGTTATCATCTTGCAAGTCATCATACCTTGTGGAAAGTTGCACAGTTTTTGAAAATCAACCTGACGTCCGCAACAAAGTCCTCAGTGCTCTTATAGCTGCCGTTCCCTAGTTTGCTTCTGATCACAGACAGGTCCATTGGCGTCTTTATTATTTCACTGTATTCTGGCATCGACTGCAAATTTGAAGAGTGAACCAGAGTCAGAACAGAAAACATTCCTAATCATTAAAATGGAAAGACTAAAGCTTCAATTCAAACCCTGTCCATGCCATTTCACCCCAAAATCTGAAGAAAAACCTAAGAAATTATATTCCACTTGATTGAAATTCATTTTTTATTTTGGTATTGTGATTATTTGTCATTATGACGACAATTTAAAAAAAATCTGATTCTCAATAGCTGTCTAAACACAATGATTTACATATTTAATAATTATTTTTTAACGAAATCAGCATAAAATGAAGGCAAAAAATACTAGTACAATGTATAAAAACATGTAATACGTATTGTACAGTAATAAGAATTAAGATTTTTTTGTATTACAAAAGGCTACGGAGATTTCTGACAGTAAAATGTGCCTAATTATTATGAAAATTGTCACAAAGCAAAAAACAATGGTGGTAGAAAATATGCTTCATTTTCTTTGTGCAAAATATTTCCTGCTTTGAATTTGGGGTGAAACATGACCAAGCATGTATTTAAACTATTTTTATTTGTGTTTTCTTTTTTTTTTTTTTTTTTGCAGTTTCCTTAATGAAAATCAATCTACTTCATGTATCTAGAATGCTATGTGAGATGGATGATCTTACCGATGGCGTTACAGGGTCCTGAAAATCTGTGCTGAGCTCATTGCAGTAAAGACGAAGCAGCAGTCGCTCACATTTCTGCATGAACACAAATAAATGCAGCCATTATAAAAGTTAAATGTAAAACAATTTAAAAAACTTAAAAAAATAAATAAAGCAGAACTAAATTGAAAGTAGTTTATACTCTTCTATCCACAGGAGTAAAAGCCTCAGAGTCCGGATCCTGCTTCACACTGTTCGGTTCTCCGCTACTATTGATGTTATACTCCATTTCAGGTGAGGCAAGGTCACGGCAGAATGTACAATACCACTCACCACTAAAGATACACACAAACACAACATACATATTTAAGTCATGGCAACACTCTGAATAGTTTTAGCATGTTAAAGGATAAAACAGTGTTAATGTATTTGGCCTTGGCGGACTAGATCTGCTACGATACTGCTGCTACTTCAGAGCAAGTGTGGACTTACTACTGCCAACAGATACACAGACACACTGCTGTGAGCATGTAAGATATATGCTGCATAAATTGGCATACATTAATCCCATGACAGATATTGACAGGTGGAGCTGGGGGAGGTGGAGAGTTTCAGAAGAATTTTGATAGCGTACTACAGCAGCTTATTGGTTGTAGAATCTGCTGTAGACGCAATGGTCGCTTGCCCGATTGGGCCAGAGATGTAGGGTGTGCGATATATATCGTCTATGATATAGTAATTGTTGATTTAATGATCTGAAATTCAGTGATGGGAATAACGCCGTTACTTTTTTCAGTAACGAGTAATCAAATGAATTACTTTTTCTCCCATTACAACGCCGTTACCGTTACTGACAAAAAAATAATGCCGCGTTACTATAATTGAGCTCACTGAAGCGGTTTTCGTCAGAGTAGGCTCTCTCTCAGCCATAGGACCTGCAAAGATTTTTCTCTGGTGTGTGCTGCGGTTAGTCATACACAAATATAGCCTAATTTTAAACTGATAATAATGAACGATGCTCTGTGTGTGTGTCTGTGAGAATGCGAGCTTAGTGCGAGCTCAAACCAGAATACCCTTTGTGACATGCTGGATCGAAAATATGTGAAATAAGTTTTTCTAGTTGACTAGTAGTTAATAATTTAAGCCATTAGTTGACTACTAATCACATCAAATTTTATTTCTTAAATACTGGAGAGAATAAACCATAATTATGAGCGTTTATGTAATATAGGCTATGCAGTCAAGCGCACGCATAAAGCTTGCCATAAAGAACAGGCAAAAGTAATGATTATGAATATGACAAAAAACAGCAAGGAGACATTTTAATTGTTTATTAATAAAGTAATGTTTTCTGAATCAGTGTCGGCTGCGAAGATGAAGTTGACATTGATGACTCTCATCATCTCCGCATAGGCTACTGGACGCGCCTCGAGAGAGAATGCACATTTCATTCGGATTAGGATACATTATCAGAGTAGCCTATTTTCTTTTCGTTTTTAGATATGTCAAGCTTTCTATAGATATATTTCTCATGTCTGCGAGGGAAGCAGCCTATACGCTGAGTTTCGGTTCATTTAGCCTGTAAGACGCGCTCCAGTTCACGCACCAGTGATCGCGCCGTGCCTGCCATGATTATATTGTCTGTTATATTTGCTTCTTATTTATTAAAGACAGGCAATTGGTTAATGAAACATTGATTAAAATTAAGATACAATTTTTACAAAACGAAATTCACTTTAAAGAAATGCTTTCTACAAAACAAAACTTAATGAAGTGGTCAAAATCATGTCTGACCCACTCATGTCTCCCGATATATTGCGCATCTTATGATGCATCTTACTCATGCTGTTCACTTTTCATAATCAAGTAAATGAATTTAAAACATAACTACTTAAACATATATATGAAATTACATTTCCAACACGTATAGTACAGTACAGAGAAATTTCATAAGCAAGAGCGGATCATCATGAGTCACGAGTCAGATCAAGAATTATTTATTCTTAGACTTATATTTAATATTGGGGGCATTCAAGTTATTTGACATATATATATTTTTTTTTTTTAAAGTAACGCAATAGTTACTTTCCCTGGTAATTAGTTACTTTTATAATGATTTAACTAAGTTACTAACTCCGTTACTATTTGTGAGAAGTAACTAGTAACTATAACTAATTACTTTTTTAAAGTAACGTGCCCAACACTGCTGAAATTATTGAGTATGTCTCTCACTTTACAAAAACCAAACAAAAACACACTCATCGAGTGCATATTTAGAGTGTACGCATTCACTGCGTGATTTAGTCTACTAAAATGCCTTAAGAATGACCCACAATTCAGGATAAGGGGCAAAAATGCCCTTGTATATCTTTTATATTTATATAATTTAATATAGTTAACCAATTATACACAAAGAGCGCCGTTTTTCTACAAATGATTACATATATTGATTTTATACAGCATACAGTTTAATGAACAAGAACTTAATATCAAGTGACTTACATTTTAGACACCAAATCGCTTGTTTTGCTCTATTTTGCCAACTAAAATAGCTCCAAACAAAGTCCACAGCATTGTTTTGCGTCTCTTGAGCAACACTTCTTGAATGAATCAGCCGTTTGAATGAATCGGTTGAATCTCAATGACTAACTCATTAATAGTGATTCGCTGCCACCTAATGGCGGGTTTAATTTCACTGTTAAAGTGTCTTAATTCTTTAAATAATTTCAAATAACAGTATTTAACATTTTATATTTTTATCATTTCAAAACATTATTTATGCATCTGTAACTGCTCTTGACTGATTACATTTAATAAAGTTTAATCTATAGTTAAATAGTTATACATTAGATTACAATTTCTGTACCTGAAAATCTCCTGTTTAAACCGACATGAAAGGCATCGTTTGTTTCATTTTATGTTTGTTCTGTTGTATTTATTTGTGTTAATACTTGTAATTACTTGACTGTTTATTTGTCTAACAATATTTAAAATGTAGTTAATCTAGTAACATTTGGTGTCATAACCCTATATATTAAGGTTACATGTATCAAAAACAACGAAAACAATAACTAGGCTTATTTTATAGGCCCATTTTCTTGGGGCAAGTGAAATTTTTGGCGGGGCAAGTAAAACTGGCCCGACCGGGTCAGTAGAAAAAAACTCTTAGCATTGAGCCCTGAGAGGCCAATCAGCTTATGCCATGTAGTAAATGATGTAATTGCAAGCAGATTGCAAGTAAAGGGCCTATCAGCCTGCACCATCTACAGATTCATGATATACTAGAAAAATGGCTACAGTAGAATTTTGCAATGGGGTGATCATGATCAAAATCTTTGATGGAAATTTTAATTATATATATGAAAATATGAAACTATATTGTAATGGATAATACAATGTAGGATAATACAACAAATAAATTACTTTTCAAATGACAATCCTTTATCTCATTTGATTAATTTTGATGGACACAAACCAAAAACACATTCACATGCTTATGACATGAAAGACTCAACTAATATTATAAAAGGATAGTTATTCTAAAATCTGATTAGATAAACAACTAGCCTGATTAATTATATATTAGTATACATTACATTTTAACATTGTTTTAGCTGCTTTTGATACATCGGTTACCTTGGAGATGCAGTAAGAATGGGGATATGGCAGCTAAGATGGAAGACTTTGGGACATTTGTCACAGCAGAGCAGTTCTCCTCCGTTCTGGCACACAGCGCACCAGTCCTCATTGGGGTCTTCATCTGCTTCTGGCGTCTTCTCGGATTGCTGCTCACCCTGCTGTGGCGTTTGAGACTGAACCCCCGTGCTGTCTGGAAGACTGGCCTTAGCATTCGTGTTTACCTACAGTAGCACAGAAAATAAAAAAATATTATATATATATGGTAAACCTTTAGTTTAGGGTCTCAACTAGTTGCTTATTAGCATGCATATTACTAGGATAGTGTCTGTTTATTAGAACTTATAAAGCAGATATTAATGCCTTATTCTGCATGACCATATTCTACAACCCTTAATCCTACCCAATACCTAAACTTAACAACTAACTTACAAACTATTAATAAGCAGTAATTAGGAGTTTATTGAGGCAGCGTAATTAATAGTTAATAGTGAGAATTGGACTTCTCTGATCTGGTGCAGAATGAGTAAAAGCTTACAAAATGAACTTCATCATCATCCTCAGGTTCATCTTTGATGACGATGACCGGCCCTGGAGACGACCTGCGCCTTCTCTTGGTGGAGGGGTTTGATGGGCCACTTTGGGGGGCTTCTGCACGCTTCCAGGAGACAGAACTTAACAGAAAAACAACAAAATTACTTTTCAAAGTGCATGCCATGAAGGAAATAGCAAGGTAGTAAAGGTATTAAAAAATTGACCCTTTTTACAAACTGTGATATAATGTATTTCTGTTATTACTAACAGAAATCAAGTTTTTTTTTTTAAACGCAGATTAATCAATATGCAAATATTACAAAGCTATCCATATTGATTGCATTTTGAATCAGAGCAAGCCGATGGGAAATTTTCACATTTTGATCTTAAATCTTTCAAGTACAACAAAACCAAGCAAAGTTTGAATGGATTTTATGTTAAGCATTTTAGAATAAATTAATTGCAGAAGACAAGAACAAGAACATTCGGACTCACAACCTTCAATTGACAGAAAAATATTAATAGAATATTTACCTGGTCTTTGGTTCTGATGAGGTGATGGACATTTGAGAAAACTGTCTTCCTTGTGCTAAAAGTCCAATAAAACCAAGGCAATACTCAGTTAGTACTGGAACACAAAGCAACTGATAACACAGAACAAAGAGTATAGTGAACTAGACAGTAAGCCTTTATATATTAACAAGGCAAGATAAGGTGGTTACCAATGCCAGACATATGCTTTTGCCGATTAAGCATACCAGTTCGCTCTGTTGGTGTGGAGAGGTGACTGGGTGGATAACTGGGCCTTTGAGCCGACAGAAGAGTGCTGGGTTCACATCTCCTGTTCAGGTATGATGTCGCCTGCATGTTTTGCTTAAAAAACACAAACAGAATTTTGCATATTATATATATATAATTAGCTGGAGCCAATTTTACTGTATATATGTGGTTAATAAACATGTTTGTATTTGTTTTTTTTAAGGTAAATATTTTTGTGGAAATTTACAATATCTATTTTTCATAAATATGACAAAGATTGCAGCTGTCATTATCATGATATTTTTGGCTGATGAATAACCTTTTTACAAATAATTTCAATAATGAATTAATTGTGTTTTGTTGACTTACAATATAAATACACAAGCATCTTGTGTTACACAAACAAACATATTACCCTATTTTCCTTAAAGGAACACTCCGCTTTTTTTGAAAACAGGCTCATTTTCCAACTCCCCTAGAGTTAAACAGTTGAGTTTTACCGTTTTCGAATCCATTCAGCCGATCTCCGGGTCTGGCGGTACTACTTTTAGCATAGCTTAGCATAGTTCATTGAATCTGATTAGACCGTTAGCATCTCGCTCAAAAATGACCAAAGAGTTTCAATATTTTTCCTATTTAAAACTCGACTCTTCTGTCATTACATCGTGTACTAAGACTGACGGAAAATGAAAAGTTGCGATTTTCTAGGCCGATATGGCTAGGAACTATACTCTCATTCTGGCGTAATAATCAAGGAACTTTGCTGCCGTACCATGGGTGCAGCAGGCGCAATGATATTACGCAGCGCAGTAGCGAGATGCTAATGGTCTAATCAGATTCAATTAACTATGCTAAGCTAAGCTAAAAGTGGTACCGCCAGACCCGGAGATCGGCTGAATGGATTAGAAAATGGTAAAACTCAACTGTTTAACTCTAGGGGAGTTGGAAAATGAGCCTTTTTTTTTTTAAAGTGGAGTGTTCCTTTAAAGGATTAGTTGACTTTCAAATTAAAATTAGCCCAAGCTTTACTCAAGCCATCCTAGGTGTATATGACTTTCTTCTTTCTGATGGACATAATCTGAGAAATATTAATAAATATCCTGACGCATCTGAGCTTTATAATGGCAGTGAACAGGATCAACAATTATGAGCTGAAGAAAGTGCTTCCATCCACATCCATCCATCATAAATGTACTCCACACGGCTCCAGGGGTTAATAAAGACCTTCTGAAGCGAAGCGATGCATTTGTTTAAAAAAATATCCATATTTAACAAGTTATGAAGTCGAATATCTAGCTTCCGCCAGACCGCCTTCTGTATTCTACTTACGAAGAAAGTGTAAAAGTTTCGCAGTTCAAAATGCTTACACTACATCTTACACCTTCCCTATTCGACTTACGGAAAAAGCTTAACTGACGTGATGCCAGTTCAAATATGGAAGGTGGTCTGGCGGAAGCTAGATATTTTACTTCACAACTTGTTAAATATGGATATTTTTTTACACAAACACATCACTTCGCTTCAGAAGGACTTTATTAACCCTCCGGAGCCGTGTGGAATATGCTTATGGTGGATGGATGTGGATGGAGACACTTTCTTCAGCTCATACTTGTTGATCCTCACTCACTGCCTTGGGCTAATTTTCATTTAAAAGTGAACTAATCCTTTAAAGCTCGTGAATTAAATATTACACATGCATGGAATAAGATGAAAAAAAAGTGTCTGCCACACTCACCTGATGGAGCGTGTGTGGAGAGGGAAGTGAAGCTCCACTGGAAAGAGCAGCACTGTGCGGATAGCGGCTTCTTGGCAGCACCTCCATTGGTTTAGGAGGGAAGCTGGGATTGTTGATGAGACCCCTCAGAGTCTTTAAGACAGAAAAACCGCAAGGTCAGAGTTATACAACTGTTTTTCCATTTATAAATGAACATTATATTAACATATACAGGTGCATCTCAGTAAATTAGAATGTTGTGGAAAAGTTAATTTATTTCAGTAATTCAACTCAAATTGTGGAACTCATGTATTAAATAAATTCAATGCACACAGACTGAAGTACTTTAAGTCTTTGGTTCTTTTAATTGTGATTATTTTGGCTCACATTTAACAAAAACCCACAAATCTCAACAAAATAGAATACTTCATAAGACCAATAAAAAAAAGGATATTTTAAACAGAAATGTCAGGATTCTGAAAAGTATGTTCATTTCTATGCACTCAATACTTGGTTGGGCTTCCTTTTGCATGAATTACTGCATCAATGCGGCGTGGCATGGAGGCATCAGCCTGTGGCACTGCTCAGGTGTAATGGAAGCCCAGGTTGCTTTGATAGCGGCCTTCAGCTCATCTGCATTGTTGGGTCTGGTGTCTCTCATCTTCCTCATAGATTCTCTATGGGGTTCAGGTCAGGTGAGTTTGCTGGTCAATCAAGCACAGTAACACCATGGTCATTGAACCAGCTTTTGGATTCTTTGGCAGTGTGGGCAGGTGCCAAATCCTGCTGGAAAATGAAATCAGCATCTCCATAAAGCTTGTCAGCAGAAGGAAGCATGAAGTGCTCTAAAATTTCCTGGTAGATGACTGCGTTGACTGTGGACTTCAGAAAACACAGTGGACCAACACCAGCAGATGACATGGTAGCCAAATCATCACTGACTGTGGAAACTTCACACTGGACTTCAAGCAACATGGTTTCTGTGCCTCTCCACAGTCCAGTTCTTTTTCTCCTTAACCCAGGTAAGACGCTTCTGACGTTGTCTTTGGTTCAGAAGTGGCTTGGTACGTGGAATGTGACAGTTGGAGCCCATTTCCTGAAGACGTCTGTGTGCGGTGGCTCTTGATGCACTGACTCCAGCTTCAGTCCACTCCTTTTGAAGTTCTCCTAAGTTCTTAAATCGGCTTCGCCTGACAATCTTCTCAAGCCTGCGGTCATTCCTTTCACTTGCACACCATTTCCTACCACACTTTTTCCTTCCAGTCAACTTTCCATGAATATGCTTTGGCACAGCACTCTGCGAACAGCCAGCTCTTTCAGCAATGACCCTCTGTGGCTTACCCTCATTGTAGAGGATCTTGATGATCGTCTTCTGGATAACTGTCAAGTCAGCAGACTTCCCCATGACTGCTGTTGGGATTACTGACCTAAACCCAGTATTTATACCCTGAGAATGGTCATTTAATAGAACTTGAAATTAAATATTTTAATAATTTGAGATACAGATTTTTTGATTTTGATGAGCAGCAAGCTGTAATAATCCAAATTAAAACAAAGTCTGGAAAAATTTTAATTTATGTCTAATATATTTCAGTTTTACTTTTTAAATTAAATTACAGAAAAAAATAGCTTTTTCATGATATTCTAATTTATTGAGATGCACCTGTACAATTACTGTTCAAATGTTCAGAATAATATTTTTTTAATGTTTTGAAAGAAGTCTCTTTATCTCACCAAGGCTGCATTCATTTGATCAGTAAAAACAGTAATATTGTGAAATATTACTACAATTTAAAATAACTATTTTCTGTTTTAATATATTTTAAAATGTAATTCATTTCTGTGTTGGCAAAGCTGAATTTTCAGCACCATCACTCCAGTCTTTAGTGTCACATGATCCTTCAGAAATCATTCTAATGCCGATTTATGCTCAATTATTATTAATGTTGAAAACACTATTTTTGTGGAAACCGTAATAGTATTACTAAAGCTTTTTAATGTCATGTCAGCATGTGAGGCTATCTTCATGGCAAAAACAGTGTTACAAAAATACAAGAGTTTCATAAATACAATAAAAATAACAGCAATTAATGTTATACAAGATTATACAATATATGATAAGAATTCTAAAACATTTTCTGGTTGGAAACCTTAATACTTTTTTCAATAATGTTTGATTAATAGAAAGTTCAATGAACATCATTTATTTGAAATAGAATTAATATGTAACATTACACATCAGTCATTTTTGATCAATTTAATGCATCCTTGCTGAATAAAAGTATTACTTTTTTCTTCACTACCAAACTTTTGAATGGTAGTGAAGAAAATAAAATGTTTCTTTAGCACCAAATCAGCATATAAAAATTAATTAACTCGTAATTGCGAGTTTATATCTTGCAATTCTGACTTTTTTTCTCATAAATGCGAGTTTATATCTCGCAATTTCTGACTATTTTCTCGCAATTACGAATATAATTATTGCAATTATGACTTTCGTGCAATTGCAAATTTATATCTCAAAATTCTGCCTTTTTTCTCATAATTGCGAGTTTATATTTTCTTGTAAATGCAAGTTTACCGTACATCTCGCAATTTAGCTTTTTTCTCATAATTGCAAGTTTATATAACAATTCTGTCTATTTTCTCACTATTGCAAATTTATATCTTGCAATTTAGCTTTATCGTAATTGCGAATTTCTCTCGCAATTTTGCTTTTTTATCGTAATTGTGAATTTATATCTCGCAATTTTGCTTTTTTATCGTAATTGTGAATTTATATCTCGTAATTTAGCTTTTTATCGTAATTGTGAATTTATATCTCGCAATTTTGCTTTTTTTCTCGTAACTGCTAATTTATATCTCGCAATTCAGACTTTTTTGCGCAATTGCAGATTTATATCTCGCAATTTTGACTTTTTTCCTCGTAATTGCGAGTTTATATATCTCAATTCTGACCATATAACTCGCAATTGCGAGTTTTTAATCACACAATTGCTAGAAAAAAGTCTGAATTGTGAGATAAAAAGTCGCAATTACCTTTTTTTATTTTTTATTCAGTGGTGGAAACAAGCTTCCATAAGATTTAAATAAATAAGTGATTAAAATAATAAAAGTTATCTATTAAATAGATTAAATTTGATTAAAATAAATAAAAATTAGATTCATATACAAATATATATATATATATATATGTAACTTAATAGAAACTAATTTTAGATTTATAATATAAATTTTTCAGTATATAAATTGGGTGTTTATAAAAGATTCTAGGATTTCAGGATAAAAGATTTTAGCCTTTTAAAATTTTAGGATGGGGGTCCCTCACACAGTAAGAGGACTTAAGGCGGCTGAATAAATAACAGTAGCAGTAAAATCATGACAGGTAAGAAACTTTCTGAAGGATCAAGTGACACTGAAGACTGGAGTAATGATGCTGAAAATTCACAGGAATAAATTTCATTTTAAAATATATTCAAATAGAAAGCTGCAATAATAGTTCACAACATAATTGTTTTTACTGTATTTTTGATCAAATAACTGCAGTTTTGGTGAGCATAAGAGACTAGTTTCAAAAATATTAAATTATTCCAAACTTTTGACCAGTAGTGTATGTGTCCTATGATTTACAGTAAACTTCTTGTAATATTAAGTCACAAGTCACCTGTGGAGGAAGGTTAGTGGGCTGAAGAATAGGTGGAGGGGTTCGTGCGCCATATCTGCGCCCGTGCTGAGGCATGCTGGGTAACGTCTGAGATGGCGATCCACCCTGCAGGGGTCTATGTGGAGGCGGCCCTGGTAAGCGCATACCGTGGTACCATGACCACTGATTGGGCGGTTGGTGGCGGTTGGCGTGCTGGGAGAGTTTCTCCACCTGCATCTGCAGCTGGGCCAGTGTGCTCTGCCGCTGCTGCTGCTGCTGCTGCTGTTGCTGCTGGGACTGTAAGCTTTGGAACCCTGCCTGAAGACCATCTGGTCTGGGGCCTGGGTTCATTTGCTGGAAAGGGAATGGCTGTGGACCGCTGGGATGACGGACTGGAGTTTTCTCTACGACTAAAGAACCTGGGAAAAGATACAGGAGCACATCCATTTGAGAAGCTGTAAATTTGCAAGAATTTCACTCTTTCACACACACAAGCCGCTGCCATGAATGGCTGTGAACTGATTTTGTAAGCGTCTTACCAAGATCCACATTTGAGGCCCAAAAAGCAGATCGACACTGGAACCGAACCAAGCTCTGGGGAACGTACGAGATGTTGCACTTTGCTCGCATGAGGTACTGGATTTGACATGTTATCTAAGAGGGGAAATGGAATGTGAGAGACTATCAACCAAACAGAAGGATGACCAGGTCTGTTACAATTATTACACAACATAATTTGAGCTAATCATGATTATTTGATATAATCACTTGACACGTTGATCACTTATTTTTTTTTGTACACGTTTCACTTCTTTATAGCTGTCTTGACAATAGAAAGACACTTACCAAACGTTTACAGTACAAGAGGGCAGTTCCACTGTTACTGGCTGTGGCCCACTTTGTAAAGTTGATCACATGTTCAAGATGTGTGGAGAGTGACATCACATCCTGTTGCTGCTTTTTCAGGAGGGTTTCATGGTCCTTTGTAATTGCCTAAATGAACATGCTTATGTAACGTCACACTAGCTATGTTGTATTCAAAGTAGCAAATTTAACTTTGCATATCACATATGCGAATAAAGCAGTGTTTCCATCCCATGTGTTTAAGAGAACAAAATCGTCACTTTCTGGGAAATTAGAACAAAATATCTGTAATAAAAATGGAAGTTGCTGTAATCTGGAAAGAAATTGTCTCTTTTTTCTTTATTTCCTCCATCATAAATTACATAAAAGACAAAACGCAATAAACGCTTTCATGTTACCTTGAATCAGTTCAGGAAGGTCATTATACCAAATCATTTTTGATATCAGACTTTATCCAATCACATCCTCTATTGAGGCAAAGTCACATGAGTTTTTTGTTGCGCACATTTTTCAGTAAATGTGTTTCTGCGTAAATGTGTTTCTTTCATAGTTTATGACTTATCGGGAAAAAAAAAAAAAAAAAAGTATCCACCTCAAGTAAAGAAATTTTCCATGCGCTTTTTTAGAACTTATCCACATCTTCAGCGCTTTTTTATATATCCCATCCCAAAATGCACGTAAAAATGGGTGGATGGAAACATTGCTTTTGTCTACACAAATCAAATGTGACATTGATGCTTCTCAACTGGTTTAGCTCCAGCACACAGAATTGACATTGGACATCAAATGGCAACCCAAAATATTGTATATCATACTGATAGCATATGGTTTATTAGCTTATGTAATATAGTCTATTTTGTATTTTCTTTTACTTTGTGAAGGTTTGTGAAGGCACCTTTAAATTTGACATGCCTCTACAAAGTGATTTAAGGTTAAAAACCCTATCAATATTGCCATGTCAGTTATGTAATTTGGTTTTATAACTAGCATTTGCATAACCCATAATAACACCTGAAACCCACCAGTTGGGAAGCACTGCTCTTGATGATGATGAAATATTGGACACTACCTCAAGTTGATTGACTAACAACTTCCCCTTCCTGTTGATCTCCATTATGAGATTGCAGATGGATTTTTTAATCTCATTAGCCACAGTCTTGCGATTTTCATCCACTTGCTGAAGACTGACAAAAACAGGAAAAAATAGACCATAAAATAAATAATAAACAGTTTTCAAGTACTATACATCTCAACAGTGTACAGGGTTCCCACTTTTTGACAAATTACATTTTCATGACTTCTACTTTATTTGTCATTTCCAGTCATTTTGATATCGATTCCACTCAAACAGAAACATTTCTAGTGAAATATCTCTAGCTGAGCACAACTAGGGCTTTTTTTTTTGTCAGCTGAACCCCTTAAAATAAAGTACCCCCTGAGATATTATGGTTCATATTTCAATAATTTAACGACGCATTCACGTTCCCCATGTTCCCTCACGTCGTAAAATGGTGAAAAAAAATATATATATTTTTTTTTTAAATGTTTAATTTTGTTTGTTTATAGTTTAAAGGGTTAGTTCACCCAAAAATGAAAATTCAGTCATTAATTACTCACCCTCATGTCGTTCCACACCCCTAAGACCTTCGTTCATCTTCAGAACATAAATTTATATATTTTGATCAAATCCGATGGCTCTATTGCCAACAAGATAATTAACACTTTCAGATGCCCAGAAAGCTACTAAAGACGTATTTAAAACAGTTCATGTGACTACAGTGGTTCAAACTTAAAGGATTAGTTCACTTTTAAATAAACTTTTCCTGATAATTTACTCACCCCCATGTCATCCAAGATGTCCATGTCTTTCTTTCTTCAGTCGAAAAGAAATTAAAGTTTTTGATGAAAACATTCCAGGATTTTTCTCCTTATAGTGGACTTCAATGGGCACCAAAAAGTTGAAGGTCATAATTAGTTTCACTGCAGCTTCAAATTGTTCAACACGGTCCCAGATGAGAAATAAGGGTCTTATCTAGTGAAACCTTTGCTCATTTTCTGAAAAAAAATGGAAAATTATATAAGTTTTAACCTTAAATGCTAATCTTGAACTAGCTCTCTTCTTCTTCTCCTCTATTAGAATTCCAGCAGTGTAGACGCTGCTAAGCGTATTACTGCCCTCCACAGGTCAAAGTTTGAACTAATGTTTATATGCAATATGCTACTTCAATAGTATATAACAATTAGTTTAAACTTTGGCTTATCGGAAAAAAACTTTTTAGAACTTATCCACATCTTCAGCGCTTTTTTATATATCCCATCCCAAAATGCACGTAAAAATGGGTGGATGGAAACATTGCTTTTGTCTACACAAATCAAATGTGACATTGATGCTTCTCAACTGGTTTAGCTCCAGCACACAGAATTGACATTGGACATCAAATGGCAACCCAAAATATTGTATATCATACTGATAGCATATGGTTTATTATCTTATGTAATGTAGTCTATTTTGTATTTTCTTTTACTTTGTGAAGGTTTGTGAAGGCACCTTTAAATTTGACATGCTTCTACAAAGTGATTTAAGGTTAAAAAGCCTATCAATATTGCCATGTCAGTTACGTCATTTGGTTTTATAACTAGCATTTGCATAACCCATAATAACACCTGAAACCCACCAGTTGGGAAGCACTGCTCTTGATGATGATGAAATATTGGATATAAACATTAGTTCAAACTTTGACCTGTGGAGGGCAGTAATACACTTAGCAGCGTCACTGCCAGAATTCTAATAGAGGAGAAGAAGAAGAGAGCTAGTTCAAGATGAGCATTTTTGGTTAAAACTTATATAATTTTCAATTTTTTTCAGAAAATGAGCAATGGTTTCACTAGATAAGACCCTTATTTCTCATCTGGGATCGTGTAGAACAATTTGAAGCTGCAGTGAAACTAATTATGACCTTCAACTGTTTGGTGCCCATTGAAGTCCACTATAAGGAGAAAAATCCTGGAATGTTTTCATCAAAAACTTTAATTTCTTTTCGACTGAAGAAAGACATGGACATCTTGGATGACATGGGGGTGAGTAAATTATCAGGAAAAGTTTATTTAAAAGTGAACTAATCCTTTAATGTTATGAAGCGACTAGAACACTTTTTGTGGGCCAACAAAACTAAATAACGACTTTATTCAACAACAATCTATTCAAACAATTTATTAAATTCAACAATATCTAGTGTTGGGCAATTTCAAAACACTGCTTCATGAAGCTTCGAAGCTTTACAAATCTTTTGTTTCGAATCAGTGGTTTGGAGTGTATATCAAACTACCAAATAGGGTTGGGAATCATAAGAAATTTTCAGGTTCCAGTTCCGATTCTGCCTAATGATTCCGGTTCCATTAAAATGTTTAATGTTATTCAACAACCAATAAAAATAGTAGTAAGGGGAAAATGCACATACTCAACTCAAACAGTCCTTTTTGTGTTTATTATACTTGTAAAATGAGTTTAACAGACAGATAATCTTAACAAATTAGCTAACACTTTACAATAAGGTTCATTAGTTAACTACATCAACATGAACTAATATTGAACTATTTCTACAGCATTTATTAATATTTATTGATGTTTATTTCAACATTTATACTAATACATAATTAAAATCAAGAGTTGTATTTGTTAACATTAGTTAATGCACTGTGAACTAACATGAACAAACTATGAACAGCTGTATTTTTATTATTAACTAAGGTTAACAAAGATGAATAAATAAAGTAATAAATGTACTGCTAATTGTTAGTTCATGTTAGTTAATACATTAAGTAATGTTGGTAAGTTGGATTCATAAAGACTTCACTTGTTTCTGAAAGAATGATTCAGTGATAGACATTTTTAACAGCAATTTGTTTCCACCTAGTGGCGTAACATTGCAATCGATACTGTTGTTATTTGAAGAACCAGTTCTATTATATATCTAAATATCTTATATCTAAACATGACAACTCTCTTTAGATCAGCAGCAGCGCGAACGCAGATTTGAATGTCTCGATTTTGTCAAAAGGTTTAATAACCTTATATAAGTAGTGCGAGGGCTTTTCAGTACATTAATTGGTATAATATTCATGAGTTGAGACGTCTTTATTAAAGGATACGCTCCTCGCACTTCGCCCACTCATCACACCAGAACCGTTTTCGGAACCGAAACGAAGAAATTATGCACGGTTCTCGGTTCCCAACCCTACTACCAAAGTCACGTGATTTCAGTGAACAAGGCTTTGTTATGTCGTAAGTGTTTCGAAACGTTTCGAAATTTCCAATGGTTCACCACTGGGGCTATAATCTCTGTGAACCCATGAATCAAGTCTATAGGTTTTACCTGATCTCTGATCAGTTTATACATTTTATACATTTGTAGATATTAGTAGGCCTATAATTAAAAAGAATAATAGTGGTTACTAGTCTCTTATTGGCTCAGCTGAACAGGCCAATAAAAGACTACTAACTACTATTATTCTTTTGTTTACTGAAATCATGTGATTTTGGCAGTTTGATACAGGCTCCGAACCACTGATTTGAAACAAAAGATTCTTAAAGCTTCAAAGCTTCATGAAGCAGTGTTTTGAAATCGCCCATCACTAGATATTGTTGAATAAAGTCATTATTTTGGATTTTTTTGTCACACAAAAAGTATTCTCGTCGCTTCATAACACTAAGATTGAACCACTGTAGGCACATGAACTGTTTTAAATACGTATTTAATAGCTTTCTGGGCATTAAAAGTGTAAATTAAGACAATTAAGACAATTCCAATGTCAATGGAGGCCTCACTGAGCCATCGGATTTTATCAAAAATATCTTAATATTTGTGTTCCGAAGATGAACGAAGGTCTTACAGGTGTGGAACGACATGAGGGTGAGTAATTAATGACATTATTTTCATTTTTGGATGAACTAACCCTTTACAAAATTATATTTTGTCATATATTGTGATTTGAACTGCGATATGACATTTTTTATTTCATATAAAAATGTCTCATATAGCCATTGCCGAGACATCTAGACACAAAGAACGAAGACTCCACTGCTAATTGAAATTGTTATTTTTAAGGGTGTTCACACTTTACAAGTCCCAACTAGTGCTACAAGTTACATTACAAATATTTGTGTCTTAAATTCTTGACTTGCAAACGTTAAAACCCTCAAGCTTTAACATGTCAAACCCTCAAGATTTTATTTTAAAGGAATACTGGTGAAATGCTGTAAAGTTCTGTCCACAAAAACTTTTGAAAATATGAGAATGAACAAAGTAAACCTAGCGCACATTGTTCCCAAATGCACGTTAAACTCACAGTGATGGAGGCTGTGAGATACATTTATTCTGAACTTAGTCGCTCTGAAAACATGGTATTATAAACTGCACGCGAGTAAACTGCCACTCTTCACTCTGAAACACGCAGCACATATGTACTTCTTTAATTTGATAATACTGATTTGATCAAATACATCACTTTTCAGTTTTATTTTGATAAATTGTGCAGCACCATTTGTTTATTTTGATGTTACAATCGATTTATTATTAGCTTTTCATAAACTCACGAACCCACTGCAGTTCCCTCATAAACGAACCCCTGTTGGGAAACCCTGCACTATAGAAATGTCCATGATCTATACAAATTGTATTAACTTCTATGACATTTTCAGGTATTGTAGAAATCACAATTTTAAAGTTACTATAAATCTAGGTTTCCCATGAGAGTAGGGAACCCTGGCTTTAAATGTTTAAAGATAGATTTATATATTTTTTAAATACATACACCGCATTCCAAATTATTATGCAAGTGACATATCAGTAAGATTTCATTACAATAAACATTCAGATTTTAGTTTTTCTAAGAAAATGCTTGTTTGTTTATTTATCCATGTCTTTTTAGATAACTGGTATCAATCTCAGACAAAATAATTTGCCAGATCTATAGAAACCCTACTTAGAGGTTGTTCCACATTATTAAGCAAGTCACAGTTCTCATGCAATATGGGGAGGAAGAAAGATCTTTCTGAAGATGAAAAGCATGAAATGGTCCAATGATGTGCAAAAGGCGTGAAAACAACTAATATTGTGTGAAAACTGAATGGAGATTATCAAATTATCATAAGATTTGTGAGTGACTTAGAGAACATTTTATTAATGAAAGTTCCTGTCAAAAAAATGTATTGTATTAAAAGGGCAGCTATAAAAAAGCCAGTGTTGAGCAGCAAACAGGTATTTGAAGCTGCTGGTGTCTCTGGAATTTCAAGAAGCTCTCCATGCAGGCTGGCAGTTGTGCGTAAAGATGCATTTTAGCCAAACCAAAGCTCACATATATAACATATAAAACATACCCATTGTTAATGGTATTAGACACGTCCTCTATAGCCTTCTTCTTTTCTTGAAGTTGGCAGGTCATATTTTCCAGATGTTCCTTGTGGTTCTTATACGCATCTTCTAGAAATTGGTAACTGTATTGGAAAATCACGTGTTAGCTGCTGTGTCCATTCATAACTGATACTGATGATGGCAATGATATTTACATTCATGTTAAAGCAATAAACAACTATACGGCAAGACACTGAACACGGACAAACATTAAAATGCACAACGTTTCAGAAGTACAGCCACAAGACTTGAGTTCACCCAAAAATGAGAATTCTGTCATCATTTACTCACCCTCATTTCAAACCTGTTTGACTTTCTTCTGCAGAACACAAAGGAGGATTGAAGAAACATGGTAACTAAACAGTTTTGGTGACCACTGATATCCATTGTATGGACCAAAAAAAGCAAAAAAACACAATTGCATTTCTCAAAATTTATGTTTAACAGAAGAAAGGAAGTCATACAGGTTTGGAACAAGTAAATGAACAGAATTTTCAGTTTTTGGTGAACTATCCCTTTAAACAGAGGTCTTCAATCCACTGTCCTGCAGAGTTCAGCTCCAACCCTAATCAAACACAACCGAAGCAACTAATCAAGCTCTTCCGGACTGACTGAAAATCACAGGCACGTGTGCTGAATCAGGTTAGAAACAACTTTTCAGGACAGTGGGTCCTCAGCAGCAGGGTTGAAGACCTCTGCCTTTTTAAGGAACACTCCACTTTTTTTGAAAATAGGCTCATTTTCCAACTCCCCTAGAGTTAAACAGTTGAGTTTTACCGTTTTAGAATCCATTCAGCCGATCTCCGGGTCTGGCGGTACCACTTTTAGCATAGCTTAGCATAGTTCATTGAATCTGATTAGACCGTTAGCATCTCGCTCAAAAATAACCAAAGAGTTTCGGTATTTTTCCTATTTAAAACTTGACTCTTCTGTAGTTACATCGTGTACTAAGACCGACGGAAAATGAAAAGTTGCGATTTTCTAGGCCAATATGGCTAGGAACTATACTCTCATTCCGGCGTAATAATCAAGGAACTTTGCAGCAGGCGCAATGATATTACACAGTGTCTCTCACAAATGTCTCCATGGTTGCAAGGCACGCTCCCTGTGCAAGCAGGGGGTCACAGGCGCTGCGTAATATCATTGCGCCTGCTGCACCCATGGTACGGCAGCAAAGTTCCTTGATTATTACACTGGAATGAGAGTATAGTTCCTAGCCATATTGGCCTAGAAAATCGCAACTTTTCATTTTCCGTCGGTCTTAGTACACGATGTAACTACAGAAGAGTCAAGTTTTAAATAGGAAAAATACTAAAAACTCTTTGGTCATTTTTGAGCGAGATGCTAACGGTCTAATCAGATTCAATGAACTATGCTAAGCTATGCTAAAAGTGGAACCGCTAGACCCGGAGATCGGCTGAATGGATTCGAAAACGGTAAAACTCAACTGTTTAACTCTAGGGGAGTTGGAAAATGAGCCAATTTTCAAAAAAAGTGGAGTGTTCCTTTAAAAACTATGCATGTTAATATGAGACTAGGTACTCTTTCAATGATTTCTTACTACAGCTATAAAGTCACTAACACATGACATGAATGTGGGCCGTACTTATGGTCCTTGTGTTTGAGTAGCTGACAGTCTCTGCAGGTGAGGCGATCGCAGGTTTCACAGAACAGCTTCAACGGCTCCTGTCTGTGGATGTCGCAGAAGACGGGCTTCTGTGTGGAAGCGCCCATCGCCTCTGTGAACGAACAGGAAGACAAGTTAATTTGTGTAGAGTTTATTTACAGTAGTTTCTGTAGAAGGCCATGAACAGTAGAGTGTCCCCCAAAGAGTGTTTGTCACACACTGTATACATGTATAAAAACAAAACTGAACTTTAAAAAAAAAACTCTACAGTGAAAAATACAATAGCAACATTTTATGATTTACAGATTGAGTTTTCAGGAAATAAAAACATATTTCATTAACTTATATATTAATATCAGTTCATAAAATTGTTAATATAGCCTACCAACCTACTGAAGCACTGAAATCGGTTTTGTATCTTTATAATACACTGACAAACATCAAAAAACACAGGTGGTAAAGTGATATCCATATGTAGAAGTAGCTTTTCCACAAGCTGAGGACTTAAATATAAAAAGCCATCATGGTAACACACAACACTAAGAAACACATAAACTAGGAAGAAACAGTTATTTATACTGAAAAACCATTAAATATGAAGTGTCACACAAGGAATCCTGGGAAAGTCAATTTACGATTATTCACTGTAAACTTAACAGTATTTTACTGTAAAATTACATTAAATGCCTTGTTAGATTTATTACAGTTTAATAACATATTTAATAAGGTAACTTAAAGGGTTAGTTCAACCAAAAATGAAATTTCTGTCATTAATTACTCACCCTCATGTCGTTCCACACCTGTAAGACCTTCGTTCATCTTCAGAACACAAATTAAGATATTTTTGATGAAATCCGAGAGCTCTCCGACTCCTTCATAGACAGAAATNTTTACTGTAAAATTACATTAAATGCCTTGTTAGATTTATTACAGTTTAATAACATATCTAATAAGGTAACTTAAAGGGTTAGTTCACCCAAAAATGAAATTTCTGTCATTAATTACTCACCCTCATGTCGTTCCACACCTGTAAGACCTTCGTTCATCTTCAGAACACAAATTAAGATATTTTTGATGAAATCCGAGAGCTCTCCGACTCCTTCATAGACAGAAATGTAACCACCAATTTCAAGGTCCAGAAAGGTACTAAAGACATCATTAAAATAGTCGACGTGACTGCAGTGGTTCAACCTTAATTTTATGAAGTGACGAGAATACTTTTTGTGCGAGAATACAAAACAAAAATAACTTTATTCAACAATATCTTCCCTTCTGTGTCATTCTTGTATGCCGTTTAGCGCTTCCAGGTTGTAGGTCAGAACGCCGGCTCAGTATTGGCTGACGCTGTTCACATGAGCAGCACGATGCATGCGTGTGATGCTGATGCAGGAGCCGGCCAATAATGAGTCTGCGTTCTGATGTAGAACAAGGAAGCGCTGCACTGTCTATATAATGTAAACAGTGTAGGAGACTGACACGGTAGAGAAGAAATTGTTGAATATAGTCGTTATTTTTGTTTTGTTTATGTGCAAAAAAAGTATTATCGTCGCTTCATAACATTAAGATTGAACCTCTGTAGTCACGTTGACTATTTTAACAATGTCTTTACTACTTTTCTGGACCTTGAATGTGGTAATTTCATTGCTTTCTATGGGAGATAAAAACCTCTCGGATTTCATCAAAAAGATCTTCATTTGTGTTCTGAAGATGAACGAAGGTCTTACGGGTGTGGAACAACATGAGGGTGAGTAATTAATGACAGAAATGTCATTTTTTGGGGAACTAACCTAAAGTTAACAGGTTTTTACCGTAGCACTTTTACAGACTTTTACCATTAAAATTGTTCATTTTTTACAGTGCACTTAAAATGTCTGAATGTTATTGCATTAGAAACAAGCCCTTGCTCAGGTCTCACAGAATGATATCAATTACAAATGTTTAGGGTCAAACCTGAGGACATTTCCGTTATTTGCCGGACCGTGTGATCTCTGGTGAACTTCACACGCTGATGAGCATCGATGCAGGTGACGCACAGAAACTCTGCACACTCCACGCAGAAACCGGTGGCCTCGGTGTTATCGTCGCAACTCATGCAGAGCTGAGAGCAAAAGATGTGATGTCAACTAATGCATTTCATCAGAGAGACAGTGTATTTGAGACATCAAGACTTTCAATCAATCATTTCTTCTTGAATGGTTTAAAAACCCTTATGGCGCATCAGTAACATGATTTAAAGGGATCGTTCACCCAAAAATGAAAATTCGCCCTAAAAAGGAAGATATTTGGAAGAATGTTTGTAACCAAACTGGCGCCCCATTGACTACCATAGTATTTTTTTTTCTACTATGGTAGTAAATGGGGGGCGAGATCTGCTTGGTTACAAACATTCTTCCAAATATCTTCTTTTGTGTTCAGCAGAACAAAGAAATTCCTACAGGTTTGGAACAATTTGAGGGTGAGTAAATGAAGACAGAATTTTCATTTTTGGGTGAACTATCCCTTTATGGAACATTATCACACTGGTGTAGTATAAACATTGACAGACGTAGACACGCACCTGACAGCTCTTTTCCATCGTGCTGCTCGGCACTTCCACAGAATCCTTGACAAAGAAGTTATCCAAGACCTCAACATCCATACACTCCTGCTGACAGACTGGACAGCGGATCATGTTCACTAGCGTAACAAGAGAGAAAAGCAGGAAAACATATTCACCAACATGTCACAAAATACAAAAGAGGAGATGTTATTAAATAATACTACAAATTGAAAAAAAAAAAACATTGATTACCATCAATATTAGTATCACTGGCCTAAATTCATAGTAGGCTACTTAGTAAAAATGTGCCATTAAACAAATTAAATTAAAATATATATATATAAAAAAATGGAACTGCCTTATATTGTTTCCTCATTAATATGGAGATTTAACATGACAATATGTTTATGTTATATGCGATTAATCACGATTAATTATAGATTATTTGGATTGATTAAAAAAATAAAAACATGGCAAGTTCTTCAAATAGTAATCTTTGAAAAAAATAAGAGGAAAAAAAAAAAAAAATTTCTCATAATATACATTGTTTCTTCATGATTTCTACAGATGTAAAACCGAAAACTGAGGGTAACGGGTATATATGACAGCACTGACGCGGACTATTTCACTGGTTAAAATTGTGTATCTCTCTAAATTTAAACCTTAGTTGTCATAGTCCATAAATGACTTTTGATATAATTCTTATATACATATTATTCATATATTACATATTTTTAATGTGTAAATGGGTCAATAACATGACGGGCCATTTTTTTTGTCCAAAGGCCTTAATAATAAATAAAAACCAAAGATATGACATCCAAAGTATGTAAGGTTGTACAACTAGATCTCTTTTATTGAACCCAAAAGCTTTTAATTATATTTTGCTACATATAAAGGTATTTTAAAGATTTTGAAGTGCCAAAAGGTCATTCGGTTTAACCGTCCAAAGGCCAATACAGCCATTTCATTTGTGATTAAAACATCTTAAAATGTAATAAATGTATATTTTTTATTCTGGCATGATTTTATAACATCATATATCAACATAGTGCAAAAAGGTAATAAAATTATGTGTAGAAGCCGTTGCTTTGTTATGAGAAAGAATGTCCGGAAAAATGAATTTCATTGGTCATTCGGAGTAACCAATATAAAGGAACCATTTCGGATCAAGTCATGCGGTCAATATCATGTGATAGGATATGACATCATTCAGACACCAGCAAAGGACCACATGGTCGTGAAGCAAAGTAACTAACTCTCTTTTAACTACTTGAAAAGTTAATGTTTTCATTTGCTCATACGCATGTCCCGAAACATCAGGTCATTCGGTACAACTGCTATAAAAAAAAATGGAAAATGTTGTAATATTTTAAAAACTAGCTAGAGAGCTAGATATCAGCCTTTTAGCATTGTTTGAAAATATTGTCATTCGGTACAACCAAAAGTGTCATTCGGTAAAACGAAATTTTGGTTAAACCGAATGACTTTTTTGGTGACAAATTTTGTCCATCTAGTAAAAATGACAAAAGCAGCGTTAACTGATTATAAAAACCACAAAATCTCATTGTTAACACTTAATAAAGCGTATTAATTATATCTCCATTATGTTTTTTTACACTTTTAAAAACCTTATTCGTCAATCACCCAAATATAAAATACTAAATCACTTATATTTAAAATTGTGTTTTGACAATTTAGTTGAATAACTGATGACAAAGCAGAATACTAGTAAGAGAGGTTTATTTTATCCTATCCTATTTATCCTATATACAGCAGAACTTTTATTATGCCACAGTCGCCGGCGCTGCTTCCGCTATTCCAGTCATGAGTTTGAGGTAACACAGCTCTGTTTATCATATTAGATACATTTGAGAGTGTTAAAAAATGATGTTATAACGTTACTCTGTGCGTTCGCTCGGCGGCTGCTGTGAGACACTGTTACACACTGCAGTAAACTAGATCGATTTTAGAATATCATATTAAATGCTGGATGGCTTGTGTTGATAAATAGCATGCAATTCATTTTAAAACGTATTGTATGATGGAGAAAATGCTGTATTACTGTTACTAAAATAAAGCTGCATCTGATTATGCAATGTTAGCTACTTCACAAAATAGTGTTTTTCTCTGAGGCGTGGTAAAGCATGGTACTCGCAAAACATCAAGAAAATTTGATTTAAACAACAAGACTAAACGTGTTGAGCTATATAACAATTTGTTTTCTGTCTATAAATATATCAAAACAGTTGTTCCCTTGCCTAAAACATGTAAATATTAAAGCGTCTTTGGTGTTTCCATGGTTTCTACAAAATAAAACCGGAAACCGAGGGTAACGCGGGTATGACGCATTTGACAGACGACTCCTCACACGTCCTTTTTTAACGTGGTTAAAATTGCAATTTTCTCACGATTTACAAATAGTTGCAAACATTTGGGATATTGTAAGCACTCAAGTGAACAAAATATATAACACTGGCCTAGTGGGTTTTGGATATTTTACTGCAAAAATCTTACATATTGCACCTTTAACCTCAAAACACTTTCGACTGACTAGATTTTTAAAATGTTGTCATTCTAATGAAATGACAAACTTTAATGACAAAATTAAGTGTAGGTGGTTCACGTTACCCTATATATTTGAGTCATTTTTGTATATTTAAATCACAGTTATGGGTTTTACAGACGAATATATTTACAATGCATTCAAGGCACATATTTGATCAGTCATGCATTCCCTGGGAATCGAACCCATGACCTTGGTGTTTCTACAGCCCGTTTTAGGAATAAACAAACCGTATTTCTCTTTGTTCTAGCTTGAACTTTTACAGCAGCTCTTCTCCTGTTACTGCCATCTTGAGACGAACCATTTCGACTGGTCATGAGTATGAGAGCATCTGTGAATGAGTAAAAGTGAAAGCAAACTCTTACACTGTTTGACGTTGCTGGCAGTGCTGGCAGGTGTGTTGTGAGCAGGTAAACATCTCTTACAGAAGGAGTGCAGGCAGGGCAGCAGCTTCGGTTCTCTGCTGCTGAAGCTGAGCTTACACACGGGACACACGTCCATCAGAGCCATCATCGTCATCCTCACACTGCCCTGATCTTGATCATCTCGCTTACTCTCCGCCTCATTCTCCACGATAATCACCACATCATCCGATTCAATCTTCTCACTTCCATCCATCATCTTATTTCAGGAAGACCATCAGAAAAAACATCTCAGATTCACATCAGTAACTGCTGTGCTGCAGTCCGCGCTGAGATCTTAATAAGCATCTGAATGACACACATGCAGAACATAGAGAATCCCGCTCGCTTTTTAGCACGTTATCAATCGTGAATTGCGTTTATAAATGTAACACAGTGCTGTGTTTTTACCAGACGCATATGATGATGACGACCAGAGGCCACAATTATGACGTCTCATGGCCTCCATTGTGACGTGTCCCCACGGCAGCCGGGAGAGGACAAATGTCCCAGGAAGAAGGGAAAAAACGCATAGTAAAGGTATAGTGCGAACGACACGTCTTGCGGTACTTAGAACAAGGTATTCTTAACTGAATATATATGTGAATTCTAAAAAGTTATGATTTGTTCTTGTTTTGTAACAATTAAATTTTTCTTCTTTTATTATTTTTAAAATGTAATCGTTTTCATATTTTAATTATTTTATTGTAATGTCTTCCCAGTAAACACAGAACGTTCCCCTAACGTTCCCATATGGTTCCGGTTTGGTTATTTTTTGGGGGAACCAAATAAGAACGTTCTGAGAACGTTCTCTATTGGTTCCCTTTTTTAGAACCTAAAGAGAACGTTCTGGGAACGTTCCCTGCAGGTTCTTTTTTGGGATCATTTTACAACATAAGGAGAACGTTCCCTGTTGGTTCTTTTTTGGGTTCATTTTATAACATAAAGAGAACGTTCCCAGAACGTTCCCTGTTGGTTATTTTTTGGTTTTATTCTTATAACCTAAAGAGAACGTTCTGGGAACGTTCCCTGCAGGTTCTTTTTTTTGGGATCATTTTACAACCTAAGGAGAATGTTCCCTGTTGGTTCTTTTTTGGGTTCATTTTATAACATAAAGAGAACGTTCCCAGAACGTTCCCTGTTGGTTATTTTTTGGTTTTATTTTTATAACCTAAAGAGAACGTTCTGGGAACGTTCCCTGCAGGTTCTTTTTTTTGGGATCATTTTACAACCTAAGGAGAACGTTCCCAGAATGTTCCCTGTAGGTTATTTTTTGGGTTCATTTTATAACCTAAAGAGAACGTTCCCAGAATGTTCCCTGTTGGTTCTTTTTTGGGTTCATTTTATAACATAAAGAGAACGTTCCCAGAACGTTCCCTGTTGGTTATTTTTTGGTTTTATTTTTATAACCTAAAGAGAACGTTCTGGGAACGTTCCCTGCAGGTTATTTTTTTGGGGATCATTTTACAACCTAAGGAGAACGTTCCCAGAATGTTCCCTGTAGGTTATTTTTTGGGTTCATTTTATAACCTAAAGAGAACGTTCCCCTAACCTAAAGGGAACGTTCTATTTACGTAAAGAAAACTTTCCTGGAGAACCAACAGGGAACGTTTGAATCTTTGTTCTGGGAACGTTCTGGGAACCAGAAATGAACGTTCCCGGAACGTTCTGGAAACCAAAATTTGTAAGCTGGGTTCTGCCTTGGATGACAGTACGAAACGAGTTTAAATAAGTGTCTAAATAAATGTGTAACCTATTTTAATTTCAATGTCTGTTTAAAGTTCCTATATAACCTCCCTCCCTCCCTCCCTCCCTCCACACACAGCACTCACAGAACAGGACACAAATAGACAAGCCAGAATGCTTTCAATTTTTTTCAAATAATCATTTCTGAACATTGACTCTCAGTCTTTATTCACCTGTTTCTCATGGTTTCTCAATAAAATAAGTTGTTAATGTGAATTACATTGCTAACGTCATCGTACAAAATGCCCCATCTGTGCATCTGATTTAAACCTGGCTAATGTCTTCTGCTAGTTATATAGCTAAGCATTAAAGTATTTGTAACACGTTACAATAAGGTCTCATTTGTTAACATTCGTTAATGTATTAACTAACATTAACAATGAGCAGTTACAGCGTGTATTAATCATTGTTAATAACATTTGAACCACCTGTGCATCCACAATCGCACTACATTTGAATTTGAACTTACTACATGACTGTTAAAAAAAGTATGTTCTGTATAGTATGAATATGGGTAGTATAAATGAAATTCGGACGTACTACATCCACCATGTTGTAACTGTCACGTTACCTACCAGGGTCAGTTGCGTCGCTTCACTGTCAATCATAAATCACCTTCTGTAGCCTCATGGGATAGTAAAGTATCCATTGAATGCACACTTCAGAAGAAGAAAAAGGCTATCCAGGTACTTTTTGCCTCTTTTCGAATTCCATATATTCGTACATACTACTCTGTCGCCGTACTGTTTTTCGCATATTATATAGTAGTAGGGAAGTATTCAATTTCGAGCACAGCTCATGTGTGTTATAGCCCAGGGTCAGTTGCAAATTAGGTTGTACTCCACTAACCCCTACTATATATCAGTAATATCTAAAGTAATAATAATCTCACTCTTATTCTGATTAATAGAAAGACCTGAGGCATCTCAGAATAGCTTTAGCAGTTAAAGCCAGACTGTGTGATTTCTTCTAAACAATGTTTCAATGTTGTGTTTTAATCAAGTATTTTGCATCTGCTATCAGCAATGGAGGAACTGGGACCAATAGGCTTGGGTCCAATGCCCCTAGTTGAGCCAGCAGTGGTATCTTTATTTGTGGCCTCCTATTGTTAAGACAAGATGTCCGAATAAGGAATCTACAGTGATTTTTCATTTTTTTGCATGTTTGTCACACTTTAATGTCTCAGATCATCAAACAAATTTAAATATGAATCAAAGATAACACAAGTAAACACAACATTCAGTTTTTAAATGAAGGTTTTTATTATGAAGGAAAAACAAAATCCAAACCCACATGGCCCCGTGTGAAAAAGTGCTTGCCCCCTGCTGTTAAAACATAACTTAACTGTGGTTTATCACACCTGAGTTCAGTTTCTCTAGTCACACCCAGGCCTGATTACTGCCACACCTGTTCGCAATCAAGAAATCACTTAAATAGGACCTGCCTGACAAAGTGAAGTAGACCAAAAGATCCTCAAAAGCTACACATCATGTTGAGATCCAAAGAAATTCAGGAACAAATGAGAAAGAAAGTAATTGATCAGTAATCTATCAGTCTGGAAAAGGTTATAAAGCCATTTCTAAAGCTTTGGGCCTCCAGCGAACCACAGTGAGAGCCATTCTCCACAAATGGCGAAAGCACTTTTTCACACCACTGTAGATGCATGGATAGCTTAATATGTATATAATGTATATAATTCATCATTATTGGCGTCTAATGCCACACATCAGACGCTGCAACCACTGATCTGGTTAACATAACTCTCCAATAGCGGGTCAAAGCCATGGGGTTGTTGGTTTAGGCACACCCCCAAGTTTGGATAGTGCGATCACCCTTAACAAAGTCTTACAGGGATACTTATTCTGATTCCTGGTCAGGTATTTGTTCAAAGAGAATTTGGAGAACAGGCTAGTTTCTTCGAAAGTCAGTTAGAGAAATCATTTTGTTTCAATTAAAGGTGCCCTAGATTCAAAAATTGAATTTACCTCGGCATAGTTAAATAACAAGAGTTCAGTACATGGAAAAGACATACAGTGAGTCTCAAACTCCATTGTTTCCTCCTTCTTATATAAATCTCATTTGTTTAAAAGACCTCCGAAGAACAGGCGAATCTCAACATAACACCGACTGTTACGTAACAGTCGGGATGTACGCCCCCAATATTTGCATATGCCAGCCCATGTTCCCAACATTATGAAAGGCATTAGACAAGGGCAGAACGACTGGATCTGTGCACAGCTGAATCAACAGACTAGGTAAGCAAGCAAGGACAATAGCGAAAAATGGCAGATGGAGCAATAATAACTGACATGATCCATGATATCATGATATTTTTAGTGATATTTGTAAATTGTCTTTCTAAATGTTTCGTTAGCATGTTGCTAATGTACTGTTAAATGTGGTTAAAGTTACCATCGTTTCTTACTGTATTCACGGAGACAAGAGCGGTCGCTATTTTCATTTTTAAACACTTGCAGTCTGTATAATTCATAAACACAACTTCATTCTTTATAAATCTCTCCAACAGTGTAGCATTAGCCGTTAGCCACGGAGCATAGCCTCAAACTCATTCAGAATCAATGTAAACATCCAAATAAACACTGTACTTACGCGATTAGACATGCTGCATGACGAACACTTTGTAAAGATCCATTTTGAGGGTTATATTAGCTGTTTGAACTTTTTTTATGTTGTTTAAGGCAAGCGCGAGCTCTTGGGGCGTGGAGCACGAGATTTAAAGGGCCACGCACTCTGAATCGGCTCATTTCTAATTATGCCCCAAAATAGGCAGTTAAAAAAATTAATAAAAAAAAAATCTATGGGGTATTTTGAGCTGAAACTTCACAGACACATTCAGGGGACACCTTAGACTTATATTACATCTTTTAAAAAAAAATTCTAGGGCACCTTTAAGGCATCTATATATTTGTCCTGGTGGGATATATTTCCCTTGCACTGCAAGTTTCGAATGCGTGACCTGCCACCCAAAAGATCCCATAGAGCCCTCTCTCACCTGTATATGCTTGAGCAGGTTGCAAATTGTTCATTGCCATTCAATTATGACAAATCAGTTAATTTGAAATGCACTTTCGCACATCTAAAGTCCTTTCCTATTCTACTTACGGAACGAATCCGGCGCCAGTTTAGTTTTTTTCGTAAGTAGAATAGGGAAAGCGTAGGACATACAGCGTAACCGTTTGGAAGAATGCAGAAAGCAGAAGTACGTGCAAGGCGATATTTTGTGCTTATAAAGCATATACAGTTGTATTTTTTTTTTTTAAATGACCGATCGTTTCGCTAGATAAGACCCTTATTCCTCGTCTGGTATCGTTTAAAGCCCTTTGAAGCTGCACTGAAACTATAATTTTCACCTTCAACTGTTTGGAGGCCATTGAAGTCCACTATAAGGAGAATAATCCTGGAATGTTTTCATCAAAAACCTTAATTTCTTTTCGACTGAAGAAAGAAGGACATGGACATCTTGGATGACCAGATATGGTTTAATTTAGATTTGAGAGATCTGAACAGAACATTGAAGTACCTGCTCTTTTGATTGCTGCAGTTTATTAAAATATATGCATTACCACATTCCAATCACTGACAGTTTCTTTGTTTCCATTTCAAAAGCAGAACTCTTCAAGCTGTTTTTGGCTACAAGGCTGAATACAAAGGTCGTTCAGGCTGCTCTTGCTTCCCAGCAATATGAGGGAATTTATGTACTTTTATACTTGAATGATTGGCAGAGAACACAGGATAATTAGCAGAAAATTTGCAGTCATTTGAGTCATGTCGCAAAGCTGGGTTTTATGATCAACCACACCAAGTGTCAGCTTATCCTAGTTCAAATCATTCAGTTCATGAGGATTCAGCTAAATGACAGCTTTAATTACATAAGAGCTCAATTTTACAAGGTGAACCCAGGCGGCCAGGTACCTCATATTGTTACAGCTAGATGCTGTCCACAGCAATGTCAGTGATCAAGTTAGCCACCTTTTCAACGGTGGCTGATGGGAAGACACATGACGGTCAAAGTCAGAAGTGTGAATTGGTTGTCGTGGAAAAGATCTTCTCATCTTCGCAAGAAATCACTCGAGTCACAGAGTTTCAGATGTCAAAGCTTAGACTTTATTGATGGAGACAACAAAGCTGAGATGCCTGCAGAACATCTATCTGTTTGCCTCTTCTGTTCATCTTCAGACAGTTTGCCCGAAAACATACAGTTGGATACTTTCCAACTCTTTTTAATTAGCTCATCCACAGTTTTTATCAAATCTTCTAGCTACTCCCGAATAGTGGCATGGTTTGTTTTGGAACATTTATCACATGTTGAAGGAGAGCTTATTATCATTATGCAGGTGCAAGTTCATGGCAAGTTCAGCTAAAGGGAGACGTCCATTGTAAATCACAGTGTTCACATATTCTGCAAATATATATGAAATCTCTAATAAAAATATAGTTTGTTTAGTTCATTTCATCTATAAAGCAGTTCTGCAAAATATGACGTCATCGTCCAGTTCAGTTCAGTTCTCATACAACAGCATCAGTACAGTCAGATAAAGTATATTATTGAATATTAAGTGTCGCCAACTAAGCAAGCAAGGAACCCAAACTCCATCAGGTGACAGAATGGGGAAAAAAAACCTTGGGAGAAACCAGGCTCAGTCGGGGAGGCAGTTCTCCTCTGGACAACGAACGAACGCCGTGTTATGATTTAGGATTCATCACGGCGGCATGGAGCTGAAGCTGGGAATAGGGTCTGTGCGGAGGACCTGTCTGGTTCCTGTGGTCTCTGCTGAGGATCTGTGTCGTGTCGACGAGGCCTTCACAGGGGAATGTCTGGTAGACGTGGTCTCTGCTGACATTCAGGGCTGTGTTGTGGTCGTGTCTAGGTGCAGGTCCACCATCTGATCTGGATATGGACTGGATCCGATTGACTATGGTAACCTCGGGATAAGGATGAGACAGACTAATATTAGCGTAGATGCCATTCTTCTTACTATGTAACAAGTACACTGGGTGTTATAGGAAGTGTTCAAGATTTAAAAATGTTTGCGGTGTTTTTAAAGGGTGCCAATCCAGTGTTGAGAGAACCAGGCTAATATGGTCATACTTCCTGGTTCTAGTAAGAACTCTAGCTGCTGCGTTTTGGTTTGTTTATTAAGCGTGCAGGGCAACCACCCAGTAGAGCATTACAATAATCTAGCCTTGAGGTCATGAACGCATGAACCAACTTTTCTGCATTTGTCATCAAGGGCACATGTCGTAATTTAGATATATTTTTAAGATGGAAAAATGTTTTACAGTTGCTAGAAATGTGAGGGTAACAACAAAAGTGTGGGAGTCATTAAATCCTTGCCACATTATTTGGAATTTCTCATTCAAGACATTCCCATGGGACCACTTCTGGCAGTTGTTATCACAGATGCCAGCCAAACATGAAGGGAACATGGGGAAGAAAGCTCCGGTCCCAACATTTCAATTCCCTGGAATTGAAAGAGGTGTTGTCAAGAGTAAATCACTTTTTAAATCAGAACACAAATGTCATTTTCAACATCAACCACCAGGGTGGCACAAGATCCTTGAAGCTCCTTCAGACTATGCCTTCGGGCAGATGTCCACCTACTTTCTCCAAGAACAATGCACATACCTGGGCAGTGTAGTGAACGTGTTGTTGCATAACATTCATCTGTTGGGAGAGTGGCTGGCAACTCCATTCGGAGTTCAGTTGCTTTAGAATATGAGACAGCAGACGTGAATCTATTTGTGAACAGTCAGTCAGTAAAATGTCTGAAATGGTTCTAGCTGAGCAAGGAATAAGGTTCACTAGGGCAGGATGTGATGGCTCACAACTGGCATGTGGTCTCCTGTACACGATTCCTCCATTTCCAATCATTTGGTTAGTTCTAAGTCGCATTCAGATATCGAACCAGCCGCTGTTCTTGCTGGCCAAGTAGGTTGTGGTTTCCAGTGGAGTCCTGAGGACTCACAGGCTAAGTGTTATTACCACCGTTTCAAGCAGCAGGCCTCAGGATGCGTTGGGGGCATTTTCCTGTTAGAACTTTGACTTTTTTTTTGCTGAACGATACAAAGAATAGACTTGCTCATTGGAAAAAACAAGTTTATTATGAGCTCTCTGCTCGATACAGTGAAATGTCACTCTACTGCAGTTGGGCAACTCCAGCCCTAGAGATCCACTGCACTGCAGGGTTAAGCTCCAACTCTAATCAAACACAGCTGCCTGTAATTTTACAGTAATCCTAAAGACTTTGTTTAAATTTTTCCAGGCGTTTTTGATTAGGGTTGGAGGTAAACGGCAAGAGTTGCCCACCCCTGCTCTTTGCACACATCAACGTTTTCACAGTTCTATAAGCTTAATGTGGCTTCCACACCAAACACCTCCACAACAGTGCTGGGCAACCGAACACACTTGTGAAGAAAAGTCATCAACCGATACCATTCAAGTGCTTTGTACTAAGATGTTTCTAATGAAAGTTCAATAACCACATGTAAGCTTTTGTTCAGTAAATTGTTTATGTATGTCTTGAATTTTTGGTGGGATACTAATTTTGTGCAGGTTCAGAATGGCCCTTTAATGATAAATATATAGGTGATGCACATCGCAGACCCTTGTGAAGGGTTTGTTATCTTCGACTCAGTCATGCCCTCTGGCGGTCTGAAGCCAAGGAAACAGAATATTGGTTACGCATATAACTGTGGTTCTCTGACTGGCTGAAGACTGCCAGAGTCTCCAGTCACTCAGGTCAATGAGAAGACTTTCAAGAAAGTTGATTGTTGATTTGTAGGCAGGCATTTATTGCCAGACACGTCATTATAGTCACAAGCTTCTATATAGGGTTTTTGACAAGCAGAAGGACATGAAGGTATTCCACTCAGTTATGCCCTCTAGTGGCTGTCCACCTGTCACAGAACCACGGTTATTACATTTAAAGGGTTAGTTCACCCAAAAATGAAATTTCTGTCATTAAGTACTCAAACCTGTAAGACTTTCGTTTATCTTCGGGACACAAATTAAGATATTTTTGATGAAATCCGAAGGTATCTGAACCACACATAGGCAGCAACGTCATTGCACCTTTTGAGGTCCAGAAAGGTATTAAAGAAATTTTTTAAATAGTCAACGTGACTACAGTGGTTCAATCTTAATGTTATGAAGCAACGAGAATACTTTTTGTACGCAAAAACAGAATAAAAGTAACGACTTTACTAACAATGTCTTTACCTTTCTGGACCTTGAATGATGGTAATTATGTTGCTTTCTATAGGGGATAGAAAAAACCCTCTCGGATTTCATCAAAAATATCTTAATTTGTGTTTCGAAGATGAAAGGAGGTCTTATGGGTTTGGAACAACATGAGGGTTAGTACTTAATGACAGAAATTTCATTTTTTGGGTGAACTAAGCCTTTGACCAATGTTTCATGCAACTGTAAAACTAAACTGCGGCATAAAATAATTTGCAGATCTCCTCGAAATTAAATAAACATGTTTTTACTAATAATATATGCTAGGAGACAATAGGTGGGTCAATCTAGACACTTTTATTTAAAGGCACAGAAGGCTCACAGCTGCACCTCAGTTTTACAGGTGATGTGGTTGTGGAAACTATTAGTAATTTCAAAAAAACTGTCCAAATGTTCAGGTCTTGAAAACAAAAAAAAACAATTAACATTGTAAAAGTAACAGTTAAAACACAAATAAAATTAAAAAAAAAAATTACCACAGCCATTATTATTCATTTTACATTCATACAACATTAATATTGAATATTTATACACTTTTATGACTGCATTTGATAGCTTGAAAATGTCAAGTACACAGTATTGGATATTTTTCTCTATAAAGAATTTAGCAAGCAAACAACATTTTTTTCCTTTTTTAAATTTGGTAAAATCGGCAAGCTGAAGAGAAAAGACAAAATCTCCAAGGAGTTTAAATGTTCTAGAAGGACTTTAATGTTGCATTTTTAAGAAAGATACAGAAGATATGAATGACAGGAGGATGAGATTGTATAAGAATGACACAAGAAGTACAAAGGTCTTTGGACATGTAGATGTTTGATGAAATTGTAAATAAGTTATTAAATAATAAAGAATTTCTTTTTTTTTTTCTTAGACGTAAAATAAAACAAGGATTTTAAAGATTCTACATGCACAATACCTTGCAAAAAGAAAAAAAAAAAAGAGCTAACATCAGATTGTTAGGGAAATGTATCAGTGCATGTGTGTTTCTTAAGATTGGGCGTTATAGTTTGGTAACTATTTGTAATAATTTGCCTAAGTGAAGGTCAGTCTGGCATTTTTTTCTCCCCTAAAGTCTGCCGGCAAAAGGGTGGAGTTATAAATCAACCGTTTCAATAAGGAATAAACTGTTAAAGCAAAGCCTCGACAGAGCTGTAGAGCAGTCGCAGATAAGTGTAGCTGTGGGAAGTGGCAGTTCTTACACAGAGGAGGGCGAGAGAGGCCGTTATCAGTCCCAGGTATGGTAAAAGGGTGTAAGTGTGTTTAGCCGGATGTACAACAGCCTCCGGCGGGCATGGCAGTCTGCGGCTCATCATCAACGATCTGTACGCCTCTCCGGGCTGTGCTTGTCTGACTGGCACCGTTCCCCCTTGACCTCTCCTCCACCTGAGCAGTCTCCATCATGCCTACAGATGCCGGTGAAAATGTCACAAATTAAAGACAGATAAAAGATAATCTATAAAAAGGATAAATAAATATAATGCAAGTGGATGACTCAATGTCTTCATGTTTTGAAGTGCGAGAAGAAACACGAAAGCACAGAGGACAGTGATTATTTATAGTCAAAAATAGTCATTTGCTTTAGAGGACATTAAAGGATTAGTTCACTTTCAAATAAAATTTTCCTGATAATTTACTCACCCCCATGTCATCCAAGATGTTCATGTCTTTCTTCAGAAGATGATATATTTTATTTGACAGACATGAATATCTTGGACGACATGGGGGTGAGTAAATTATTAGGAAAAATTTTTTTGAAAGTGAACTAATCCTATAACAATGAAGACAAAAACATTTCAAAATGTTTACATTTACAATGCCACTGTTTTTGGCAAAAAATTGATATATGATAAAAATATTTACAATAATTATTATTATTACTGTCGACAACAGCCAGTTTATAGTGCTTCTCATTAAAAGTTTGGGAAGATTTTTGGTGCATGTTATAAGCATCCAACTTTATAAGTGCAGAGATGGAGTTCGTGTAGCAGCATTTAATTTGAACAAAGCCACTTTGAGACTCTGAAAACACTGGATCATGAGCTGCTTGTGTGTAAAAGAACATCAAGCTTATATAGTCTAATCAAGAACCGAAGAGCACTAAATATTGTGTGGTCTAATGAAGAGCTGAGCGCCAGAGTTCCCTATCAATGTATCAAAATTACACAGGCAGCACGGACATGCACAGACAGATGATGATATCTTTTATTTGTCAGACAATCACCTGGTTGCACAATCATACACCTCAAGTGTGTAAAATATTAACACAGTGAACCAAACAACATTGTTGACTTTCTAGGTAAGAATCTAGCCGCGTTTAGAAGCCACGACTATGATCAGAAAGGAAGTTTATACATATTTTTATTTTAACTGTTAACTTTCCAAAAATAAATAAATTATTAAATTTTCATTATTAAACGGATAGTTCTGGCTCTTGATTCTGATTGGTTGAGCCGTGTTCGAAGCCATTGTGAAAATTCCCGAAAACATAGAGACTATTTTTTCAGCGGGAGGAAGGCTTTTAATGATTTTACTTCATGAAAGTTGCATTGATACATATTTTTTGGCTTTAATATATTTGTATTGTGTGGTAACCGTTTTATAAAAGCAATAAGCCCCATGAAGCCGGGGTTTACAGTGAATTTATAACAGCTAAGGGGGTTTTAGGCACTCCGCTCCACTGTAAACCACAGCTTCTTGGGGCTTATTGCTTTGATTACATTTTAAAAGGTTAACTAAACTTAGTTTTATAAACTGATTTGATCACCTCCAATTTATTAAAGTAAATTTGTATTTGACATTACAATGTTAAAATAAGCCACTATAAATGTATAAAAGGTTCCGGTCATTAAAAAATATTATATATAAAAATACCATGATACAGAATTTTGGTCATGCTGCTGAGCACTGTTTGGTGAACATCACAAAATGTAATCTGACTGCACTTTATTTTTATAGTTTCATTTTTAGTTAAGTGAAAGTGAAAAGTGAAAGTGACATGTGGACAAGTATGGTGTCCCATCCAAGTGCACACACACAATGAACACACAACAGGAGCAGTGAGCAGCCATTTTTGCTGCGGCGCCTGGGGAGTGATTGGGGGTTAGGTGCCTTGCTCATGGGCACCTCAGTTGTGGGTAATGAGAGTGGAAGAGAGTGCTGTTCATTCACTCCCCCCACCTACATTTCCTGCCGGTACTGAGATTTGAACCTGTGACCTTCGGGTAACAAGTCCAACTCTCTAACCTCTTCTTTTACATTTTCAAATTTCTTTAGTGTTTAATATTGCTGTTTGAGCATGAAAAAGGTCCAGGCCTGGATGAGTTGTGTTAGCAGTGTGTTGAAACTCACGGTTATGGTAAGGGGCATGACATTTCCGAAACACGCTTGAAGTGTGGAATCACAACACACTGGTCCAGCCGACCAATCAGAGCACAGTGCGCTTTTCAGAAGGAGGGGCTTCATAGAGATCGGAACTTAAAGTGTTACTGACAGACTGGGAAGCGAAGTGCTGCAACAATGTCAATTATGTGGAAAATAATGTGTTTTTTTTGTTTTTTTTTAAACATTCAAGCATGAAAACTTATCCTAGTAGACCCCAAAAACAAACTCAAGACTTTGGAAAAAGGCATAGAAGCATCTTTAAAATACATAAATTCAAAGTTTGAAATCAAACTTCCCTTCAAATTTCTGCAAGCATCTTCCTAACAATATAAATATTATTCAGCATATAATTGCATTAATTGTAAAAACACATATACATTGAGTGATTAAACATTTAGGTGTGAAAATTCTAATTCACCTCCACCTTAAATATCCCCCCTCCCCCTTTCTGAAATAAAATTTAGGCCCCGTTATGGGAAACAGACAGACTGACCGCATACACAGAATCTAAAAGAAACGTACGTTTACACAGGTCCAGAAACAGCTCCTCAATGCCTTTGTTTAATTTGGCTGATGTGTGATAGTGTTTTGCACCCACTGACTCTGCATATCTGGAAAAGGACAAAAAAGAAGAAAAAAAATGAGCAAAATAATTTCTCAGAATTTCTCAATTTAAACTCTTGCAGTTCAAAAAGCTTATGCTATGTCAGTGTTTCTCAACTCCAGTCCTCGGGACCCACTGCTCTGCACATTTTGTATGTATCCCTTATTTAACGCACCGGATTCAGATCATCAGCTCGTTAGGAGAGACTCCATGACCTGAACTGAGTGTGTCAGGTAAGAGAGACATACAAAATGTGCAGAGCAGTGGGTCCCGAGGACTGGAGTTGAGAACCACTGTGCTATGTCCTACGCCTTCCCTATTCAACTTACGAAAAAACTGACGCAACACCAGTTTACACTTTCTTCGTAAGTTGAATATGGAACGTGGTCTGGCGGAAGCTAGATATTTTACTTCATAACTTGTTAAATATGGATTTTTTTTTTTAATACAAATGCATCGCTTTGCTTCAGAAGGCCTTTATTAACCCTCGGGAGCCGTGTGGAGTATGTTTATGATGAATGGATGTGGATGGAAGCACTTTCATAAAGCTTGGATGCATCAGGATATTTATTAATATTTCTCAGTTTGTGTCCATTAGAAAGAAGAAAGTCATATACACCCAGGATTGCTTGAAGGTGAGTAAAGTTTGGGCTAAATTTCATTCAAGTGAAATAATCCTTTAACAAAATGCATCCTATATGAGATAAATCAGATATATACAAAATAAACATAATATTACAAATTATATCATGCAATCTTATACTAGCCTTTTATTGATTAAAATTATCAACAATTATTACACAGCGCTGTGGAATACTTGATACTGATTGGTCAATTGACCCTTCGCCGGGAGTTTGATTGACAAGCGATCTAACCAATCATAACACCGGATCCGCCATTTTGTCTGACAAAGCAGTCAGAAGTTAGGAGATTAACCTCGGTGGACTTGAACTTGAAAAATGGTGTGTACTGACGTCTTTCCGCTTTTGAAACAACATTCCTTCTGATGTTCATTCATGTTTATTTGATGCTATAAATTAACTAGTAGGAAGAGATGATCGGTTCACGAACCGCTTGAGCTGAGGCGCTACAGCAATCTGTTACGACATATTAAAGAGCCAAAAAATGTTTTTTATTGTTCGAACTTCTTAAAAAATTACACAGTTTGAAAGCTGGGACTTTGTTTAATATCATAAGTAACCTGCTCTGTCTTGTCTGTCGACGTGTTGTCAGTGTCCTCTTTGCTCAGCGATGTATTTTTCACTCTGTGTGGCTTGACAGCGCCATGGCTTGTCAGACAAAGCAACAGTAACTAAGGGGGGGGTCTTTACGAAGGGTCATTTTGCGCCATCCAGCGGAATGTTATTCCCCAATAACAACCGCTGAAAACAGATAACACAGGCTCATCTGGGTAACTGAAGTCTGCAGCGCTATATGCTTACTAGGGACGGTTTTTCTTCAAAGTTTTGCATTTAGTGAGCCAATAAAATATTAAAACTCAGTT
>RJVU01017312.1:4661888-4674611 GCA_003731715.1 Anabarilius grahami
TTCATTCATGTTTATTTGATGCTATAAATTAACTAGTAGGAAGAGATGATCGGTTCACGAACCGCTTGAGCTGAGGCGCTACAGCAATCTGTTACGACATATTAAAGAGCCAAAAAATGGTTTTTATTGTTCGAACTTCTTAAAAAATTACACAGTTTGAAAGCTGGGAAGGGTCATTTTGCGCCATCCAGCGGAATGTTTTTCCCCAATAACAACCGCTGAAAACAGATAACACAGGCTCATCTGGGTAACTGAAGTCTGCAGCGCTATATGCTTACTAGGGATGGTTTTTCTTCAAAGTTTTGCATTTAGTGAGCCAATAAAATATTAAAACTCAGTTAAATCAGTATTTTGTGTACAGTTATTTAAATACGTCCAGTATAGTGGACTCGCTCTCTCTTGTTTCCTACAAACGCAGCTGCTGCCATTTTGCACTATTGTTTCGTACACTTTCATATTATTACAAGATAACAAACAGGTACTATTTTAAAACAGTTTCATCGCAGATCAATATCCCTTATCCACATAATTATTTATGTGGTGAAATGCCGTTTAATAATTGGTGTGACTGTACCGTATCCCTTAAATGTCCGTCTAAAACTTGCTGTACTAGCAACTGCTTTCTCCGCGGAAGCTTTGCATTTGAAGAGCTAATAAAATATTTCGAATCAGATCAATATTTTGTGTCTAATTATTTACTTATGTGGCAAGTAGCCGTGTAATAAGCGGGATAATATACATCCAGCCGGTTGTTATCTCAGAATAAACCCCTTCAGGCTGATGCAAGATCACCTGATTACGCTGTTGGGGTTTATTCTTAGATGATAACCGGCTGGATGTACATTATCCCTTACTTAATTGATCGTCGATTAATCGTTAGCATCCCTAATAGAGGTCATAGTTGGTTAAATGAAGTCCATGTGCAAAAAAAAAAAATCATGATTTTCGGTTTAACCATTATCGTGAAGCCCTAGCTGTAAGCCTTTTTTTTTTTTTTGTGATTTGTTTAATAAAATATCCCTAATACTGACAGATATCAGTAAATGTAAATCTTGTTTAAAAGGAAGTTTAGATCTTTTTACTGGAAAACAGGACAAAACACTGTGAAAATATTATATTTGGAATGAAGGTTCAAGATAAGAGCAGGTTAAGATAATATATTCCCACATTTCTAAGGTAAACTTTGTTGAATAAAATATATTTTGTAACACAGCTCCATTCCTTTCAGATACAGTATATCTTCAGTGGAATGACCTTCTCATGTGATCGTCTTAATCATGTGACCAGTCTTTTAGTGCATGTGAACATCACAAATAGTGCAATATACCATGTTTACTCTAAGAGATATTAATATAGATTATGAATATATAAAACTGTGAGTTTACTTTATAAAATATACAAAACCAAAATATATAAATATATCTTTAGGCATTTGCTTATATGACGACTGTGTTTCAGGCCACTTTCAGCCTTTACAAGCCAATTTCGCTAACTTATTAACCAACACTGCTGATAGCTGATATTCAGAGCCAAATTTTAGCAATAAAAAGCTATAGAACATTTTTCGAACTGTAAAAAGACTTTTTCAAAGTTGACAGACTGACTTCTGTCCCTCGCATCCGAGTTTTCCTTCACATGATCTAATATCCACAAGGCATGCTAAAATCATCCTGATTCAATAAACACACATTAACTGCAGTAAAAACACATTACAGACATGAAAGATGTACGTACCCCTCTGCTTCCTCCACTGAAACGTGTCGCTCTTTTTCCAAGTCAATTTTATTGCCTAAAAAAAAGATATAGTTCAAGTAAAAATCAATGCATTACAGTAAATGTTCACAGCAAATAACAAATGTTACATTAAAGTTGTAGAATTTCGTGATTGTATAAAGTCGTGATTATGGAGAGTTTCAGAAATACCCATCCATTGCATCTTTATTAAATACTCAGTCTAATAAGGTATTGCTTTCTGCTATCAATAATAACACATTTACCATCACCATTCCCACTCTGTAAAGGAACACTCCACTTATTTTGAAAATAGGCTCATTTTCCAACTCCCCTAGAGTTAAACAGTTGAGTTTTACCATTTTCGAATCCATTCAGCCGATCTCCGGGACCACTTTTAGCATAGCTTAGCATAGTTCATTGAATCTGATTAGACCGTTAGCATCTCGCTGAAAAATGAGTTTCGATATTTTTCCTATTTAAAACTTGACTTTTCTGTAGTTACATCGTGTACTAAGACCGGCGGAAAATGAAAAGTTGCGATTTTCTAGGCTGATACGGCTAGGAACTATACTCTCATTACGGCGTAATAATCAAGGAACTTTGCTGCTGTACCATGGGTGCAGCAGGCGCAATGATATTACGCAGCGCCTGTGACCCCGTTTGCACAGTGAGCGTGCCTTGCAACCATGGAGACATTTGTGAGAGAGGCTGCGTAATATCATTGCTGCCAAGAAAATCGCAACTTTTCATTATCCGTCGGTCTTAGTACACGATGTAACTACAGAAGAGTCAAGTTTTAAATGGGTAAAATATTGAAACTCTTTGGTCATTTTTGAGCGAGATGCTATTGGTCTCATCAGATTCAATGAACTATGCTAAGCTATGCTAAAAGTGGTACCGCCAGACCCGGAGATCGGCTGAATGGATTCGAAAACGGTAAAACTCAACTGTTTAACTCTAGGGGAGTTGGAAAATGAGCCTATTTTTATTTATTTATTTTTTTAAAGTGGAGTGTTCCTTTAAGACCAAAGAATTCCCATGACTTTTCCAGTTAAGGATTTCAAGTAAATCATTTTTGAGTTTGTACTCACAGAGAGCGATAAAAATAGCTGATGATATACAACTGGAAAAATAAGATATCCTCATGATCTTAAGATTTTATCCATTTCTATTTCCCAGGCAATCACCATTTTAAAATCCACCATGTATAGGGGAACCTTGTAACATGTTTAAACCCATTTGGCAGATTTCCCTCCAAATGTTACTCACCTACTATACATAAACAGATCTCATTCCCCAACATTTTTCTTAATTCTTTTACCCAATTCTTCACCTATCAAGAAAACAAAATGTAAGTTTACAACAAGAACAAATCATTAAAAACCACATTAACCATATTAATCTACAAACTAGAACCCAATAATATAATATCAACTAGTAATACTGTGTCTTGTAGAATGGTATTATTATTTAATACATTTATCATTGGATTCATTATTAGATTCTGATCTTTTAATGTATACATTCACCTTCTGAAACGAGTCCTCATCTGTGACATCGTACACCAATATTGCGCCGTTGGAATCTCTGTAGTAGATGGGGCCAAGGGCATGAAAACGCTCCTGACCAGCCGTATCCTGTGACAAACACATTCAATTTGAACAGAAACCGCAGACTTAGAAGAACCAATCAGCTACTCTGAAGAGTTTCATGACTGAATTACGCATTAAAACTAATTTTTGCAATGCTTGTGCAAGCATCTTGAGTTCTATGCGCAACTAACTGGAAAAATTCTTGTCAGAAACTTGGAAGTAAAGTGCAAATCTGACTCTGAACAAGTTGAGCGTTATTGTGTTTGGCTCACAAAGACAAAAAACAATTCAAAGTCAATCTGACCCCTTTTGCTTTTTTTATTTTTCCTGGTGTTATGATCCATCTGCGTGCTATTGCAAAGAAAGTCATCTCTCATCAGAACACAATGTTTTCAACAAACATGCTACACTTGTGAAACATCTTTCCTTTACAGCTAACATCCCCTTCAATCACTGGGCTCCATTCTAGTAACACCCACTTTTAACAACACAATCAAAATAATATCTGAAAAAAAAAAAAGAAGTCTAGTACTATATTTTTTTTCTCACTGGATAAGTAAAATAGGTTGCAAATGACACCAGATTTCATGCTGCCTTAAAGGAACACTCCACTTTTTTTGAAAATAGGCTCATTTTCAAACTCCCCTAGAGTTAAACAGTTGAGTTTTACCGTTTTCAAATCCATTCAGCCGATCTCTGGGTCTGGCAGTACCACTTTTAGCATAGCTTAGCATAGTTCATTGAATCTGATTAGACCGTTAGCATCTCGCTCAAAAATGACCAAAGAGTTTCGATATTTTTCCTATTTAAAACTTGACTCTTCTGTAGTTACATCGTGTACTAAGACCGACGGAAAATGAAAAGTTGTGATTTTCTAGGCCGATATGGCTAGGAACTATACTCTCATTCCGGCGTAATAATCAAGGAACTTTGCTGCTGATATTACGCACTGCCTGTGAACCCCTGCTTGCACAGGGAGCGTGCCTTGCAACCATGGAGACATTTGTGAGAGACGCTGTGTAATATCATTGCGCCTGCTGCAAAGTTCCTTGATTATTACGCCGGAATGAGAGTATAGTTCCTAGCCATATCGGCCAAGAAAATCGCAACTTTTCATTTTCCGTCGATCTTAGTACACGATGTAACTACAGAAGAGTCAAGTTTTAAATAGGAAAAATATCGAAACTCTGGTCATTTTTGAGTGAGATGCTAACGGTCTCATCAGATTCAATGAACTATGCTAAGCTATGCTAAAAGTGGTACCGCCAGACCCGGAGATCGGCTGAATGGATTCGAAAACTGTAAAACTCAACTGTTTAACTCTAGGAGAGTTGGAAAATTAGCCTACTTTAAAAAAAAAAAGTGGAGTGTTCCTTTAAGACTGCATCTCACCAACTATTGAGTATGACCTGTTCATTCTCACAGACTATGAATCAGTACCTTCTTTCCAAAACAGAGACTTTGCTTAATCTTTTCAAGATCAACTGCGACACAAATGCTAAAATCATAGTGAGGAATGTGTGTGACTCACCCATATAGCCAGATTCACTCTCTTTCCTGTGATGTTAAGCTTCTTTGTAAGGAACGATGCCTGCAAACAAAGGCATACATGAATAAATTGGTATAAATTTAGAAGTTTCAAATCTATTTACATTTCAAACTTCTGAAATTTCACTTGACGTGCCACTTACTGCTACAGTAATTGGAAGACTTTAAAACATAGTAGTTCAGACACTTATTATATTCCAGAAACATCTGATTAAGGGTGTGTTCACACTTGGCAGGTTTGGTTTGATTAAAACTAACTCTGGTGCAATTGCTCTGTTAGTTTGGTTCATTTGAATAAGTGTGAACGCAGCCATCTGAACCCTGGTGCGCACTAAATATGCGGACGAGACCTCTGACAAGGTGGGTCTCAGGTAGGGCTGGGCGATATATCGCATGCGATTGTCACGCGCATTTCGTCAGTAAAGCCGGTTCCCTGATTACCGCTAAATCGCCATCACCTGCTTTCAAATGGAGCGGCATATAATAGACAGAACCGTAGATCACCGACAAGCTACGCAATATCGCGTTCATATCGCAGATGAATCGCCTTCGATAATGAACGCGATATTGCGTGGCTTGTCAGTGAACTACGGCTCTGTCTATTAAATGCCGCTCCATTTGGAAGAAGGTGATGGCGATTTAGCAGTAATCAGGGAACCGGCTTTACTGACGAAATGCGCGTGACAATCGCATGCGATATATCGCCCAGCCCTAGTCTCAGGCCACTTCCAAATGCGGTTTGACTGAAATATGAACACAACACGGACTAAAGACATCTAAACGAACCAAAAACAGGCCATGACGCCGCAAGATGCGACCCCAAAAAGGACAGAATGCTGAAGCATTCCTATTTTCCCTTGCTTTTTGAACGGTAAGCGAACCAGAACCAGAAGAACCGAATTACAAGTGTGAACACACCCTAAAAGTTTTTCTGTCTCAGATTATCAGGCAGAATGTTTTTGTTCATTTTGCAAGCTTCATTGATTGTGCATATTATAATAATAATAATAATAATAATAAAAAATAAAAAAAACAATAATATATCCCAGACAAAAGTCTAGGGCACAAAAAAAATAAAAAATAAAAAAAAGTTATGATAGTGTACTATATTTCACGTCTTTTGAAGTAATATGATAGCTTTGAATGATAATCAGGCTCAAATCCAAGTCATTATTCAATAATAAAGACGGATAGATCTCTCATTAACACTCCAAAGAGAACTTGAGCAGAAGTATCATAAATGAATCAATCTTTAAAGTCAGATCTTATCAATTAGGCAGTTAATCCAGTTCACAAATTTACTCTGATTCGGTTCTCGATAATTGGGTACATTCAGTACTGTGTTGGTACGCTCTGCATTTGCAGAGCATTAATAAATGAATTATCTTAGGCATTATTGAATTATCTTTAGCATTAATAGCATGTACAGTATGAAGTTACAAATATAATGGGTATACATACCCCTTTGTTTTGGAAATTTTGCCATATGCTACAATACGATGGAAACAATTCATTTCTTAAGCTTTTTAAAGCACAGCATTGTTTCCCAAATGGGTTTACCATTAACCGACATCAGAGAACCGTGAATATGCAAACGTTTTGTTAAATTACTGAAATATTAACTTTAATCTCAGGAGGTACTTCAAGAAAATATTTTAAGTCTAAGGGGTTCAGCTGACACAAAAAAGCTTGGGAACCCCAGCCCAGAGAGGAAGGATTCATAAGCCATACAATAGATTATTGACAACATGTAGGTTTCACACACAGGGTTACGTAAAGACCAAAGCAGCCTTTCCTCTATGTTTTATAGTCTGTTACACAGTAACATGGATAAACTATTACGAGTCCATCCTCATTCAACTCAGCGACACTGATCAAATTTTATTATGTTAAATGTTGAGTTGAGTTTTAAAAGATTTTGGTAACCAAACAGTTTTAATTACCATTGAAAGAAAAGAAAAAAACTTTTTTCCCATAGAAAAAAACAGTCATGCAGGTTTGGAACAACATGAAAGTGGTTAAAAATGAGGAAAATGTTTATTGTTGGGTGAACCCTGTAGATATACATAGATTTATAGTTACATAAGATATACACACCCTTGATAACAGATAACACTCATGTGTTAATTATTATTAGGGCAAAGGGTGACAATATTGAAAATGAAAATATATAATCAATAATACATAATTTACATTCTCCCATTTGTATTATTTCATTATAGCTTTGGTGACTATTTTATATTCTAAAATGTATTATAATAGTATATAATAATAGTAAAAGTACAATAATAATAATTCAGACTGGTGTGCATTGACTGGTTTTGACTACTTAATGTATTAAAAATTGTTCCAAACTACACTCAAAGGTTTGGGGTCAGCAAGATTTATTGTTTGTTTGCATTGACAAAATATATAGCCTACTACATATACTTTTATTCAGCAAGAATGCATTAAATCAAAAAGTGACAGTCATTTTTTTTTTAATTGTTACAAAAAAATATATATATTTCAAAAAATGCTGTTCATTTACTTTCTATTTATCACATATTCAATCACGGTTTCCACAAAAATATTAAAGGGTTCACCCAAAAATGAAAATTCTGTCATTAATTACTCACCCTCATGTCGCTCCACACCCGTAAGACCTTTGTTCATCTTCAGAACACAAACTAAGATATTTTTGATGAAATCCGATGGCTCAGTGAGGCCTCTATTGAGAGCAAGATAATTAACACTTTCAGATGCCCAGAAAGCTACTAAAGACATATTTGAAACAGTTCAGTGGTTCTATCTTAATATTATAAAGTGACACGAATACTTTTTATGCACCAAAAAACAAAATAAAGACTTTTCAACAATATCTATAGGCCGATTTCAAAACACTGCTTCAGAGCTTTACGAATCGAATCAGTGATTCGGAGCACCAAAGTCACGTGATTTCAGCAGTTTAGCCGTTTGATAGGACATCCGAAACAAAAGATTCATAAAGCTCAGAAGCTTCATGAAGCAGTGTTTTGAAATCAGCCCATATAGATATTGTTGAAAAGTCGTTATTTCGTTTTTTTGGCGCACAAAAAGTATTTTTATCGCTTTATAATATTAAGATAGAACCACTGAACTCACATGAACGGTTTCAAATATTTTTTTAGTACCTTTATGGACCTTGAGAGTTTGAATGGCTTTGCTCTCAATGGAGGCCTCACTGAGCCATCGGATTTCATCAACAATATCTTAATTTGTGTTCTGAAGATGATCGAAGGTCTTACGGGTGTGGAACGACATGAGGGTAATTAATTACATTATTTTCATTTTTGGGTGAACTAACCCTTTTAAGCACCACAACTGATTTTAACATTGATAATAATAAGAAAAGTTTCTCGAGCTTGGTGCTCATCATATCAGAATGATTTCTGAAGGATCATGTGACACTGAAGAATGGAGTAGTTTTGCTCAAAAAAAAAATCAGCTTTGCATCACAGGAATAAATTACATTTGAAAATACATTCAAAATATAAAATTCAATAATATTTCACAACATTACCATTTTTGAAAATGTATGGCATTTTCTAATCTTCATTCAGTCACTTCTCATTTCCATCATATGTGTACACATAACTGAAAATGTTTTGGTGTTTATGAAATAGTGAAAACCAAAAAGTAGGAAGAACAGAAAGTTCACCCTAATACAGGTAGTGGAACAACTAGTGCCCACATCTTTGAGATCAAATGTGAATTGTTTTCACTGACTTTTTAAAAGTACAATAATTCCATGTAGTAACATGAAAAACTGCAAACATAAATACAATATCTAGTCAAATAGTGTTTATTAAAAATGAATGGCGTATAGCATGGCACACTGCTTGACAGCTCATGTTAAATATTTATTATACACAGTATATAACACTGTATATAAGCAATTTTTACTCGAATTACTGCATATATAATACTATTATCGTGCTTTATAATCTGTCACTATATATAGGCCCAATAATCTACTGCTATAGGGAAAACTAAAAATACGTTTACTGAGAGCAAAACAACTTAACAAGCTAATAAATCGTTTATTACAACAATTAAACACGCAATATTTCCTATATTTTACAGATGAAACCCAAATAACCGAGTGAAGACTGGCTCATACACATAATAATGAGAAGCTCGAATCAGATCACAGTAGTTCAGCGGACTCGCGCGCTCACCTGAAGGGTGGTGATGTGTTTGTCGTTGAATTTGTTCTCGCAGTATCGCAGCACCAGCGATGTTTTGCCGACGCAACCCTCCCCCAGCAACACCACCTTGAACGAGTACGTCTTCCCTCCAGCCGCCGCCATGCCCAAACTCTCTCCCAGACGCGAAAACAAAGCCTTATTCGAACCCCTAGCCGATCACAGCAGCCATAGAGATCCGCAGATGACAGCAACACAAACAAAGAGCCACCAATCTAAGCTTCGCATGAAGTCTTAAACACTATTAAACACTGATTCACTCCTGATGAAGCTCTGCCATCAGCCTAATGGCGTTCCGCTCTCTGACGTGACGGAGTGATGGTCAGGTGATCCACAGGGCCTCTGCTGTGTTTCCTATGAGACACACGCGCGCGCTTTTCCTGCAGGGGGCGCGCGGTGGCCCAGAGAGGCGAATCACGAATTGGTTACCTAAGGATGTTTTATTTCTTACTGCAGATATTTGTGTATAATCATTTTAAATATGTTATTTAAAACATATAAAACATTTTAAAATTATCAAAAATCCGCGTCAACTATCAACTAAATGTTTTTGTCAAAAGCCAAACGGTAATCCAAAACGCCTGTGATTGGTCAATCCTGATCAGCGCAGAAAAAAATAACAGGAATCATGGTCTGGACAACAATTCACACCTGAGTAATACAAATTATGAACTTAAATTAAAACATAAAGGCTTATATTAAGCCAGGATTTGGATTTTAATTAGGACATTTAATTTAACGTGCCTAATGCGGTGTGAATCTTGAGACAAAACAATGGCACTGACATATTTTAAGATCGTCAGTACAAGTTAAAACAGCTCAAACATGCATTTTAGTCTGAGACTAAGCTTAAGCCTTGTCTGTGAAGCCGAGGGAAAGAGAAGAGATATGAAATTATGCGCGTTATTACTTAAAAACATCTTACCTGACCAATCAGAGACAACATCCGGGCTATTACTGCCCTCCCATTTCGTGTTGGTTTTCTTTCCATTCTATCAACTGATTATTTTTGTATAGTCAGAACTGACAGTAGTTGCTAGAATGTCATATGACTTTTAAAAGCAGCAGATATCATATAATTCACCAGTGACATATTACATGTAAAAATATAAAAGCTAGGCTAATGTAAAATGATAAAAAGGAGAAATGCTTATATGCGGTATAAATCGCAAATAAAAAGTGTCAAAAGTAAATTATCATTGATTGTGTTTTATTGTTTAGCATGCAATTTATCATTATGAATCAAAATGAAAGATCTTTAATGTGTTACTGAGGAAACCATTTAAACAGATTAGTTTTAATAGGCTAACACACTTTTTACACATTTTTTTGTCATTAGCCTACTTTTGTTTTTTTACTAAATCTAAAATTAATTTTAAAAATGATTAAATAATATCTTTACAGATAAGCTGCTTATGGTCTTTCTATTAGTTCTGCTTCCTATGATCTGAGAAATGACAGATCCAAGATGGATTCAGCTACAGGAGTGCAGTTACCCTCCAACTAATCACATAAAATACAGATCTATTTTAGTCGATGCATTTTGGCAGGGATGCTTTTTGCTGCATGGTGAATGTCAGACATCAGATTGCCATGGCAACAGCAGAGAGCTACATGTTTGCCACAAGACGACGCAGCAGACTGACTTGGCAGATCTGAATTGTTTAAGAACAGAATAAAATAACATCCTACATGATTTCCTCTTAAGAGCTCATGAGTAAAAGATTTGTAAGGGTGTTTAGGAGGTTTTGAAGATGATGGTGCTGTGCTTGAGGATGAGCATCGTCGTTGTAGAAGGAAAATATTAGAAAATACCCATTCATTAAAGGGTTAGTTCACCCAAAAATGAAATTTTTGTCATTAATTACTCACCTTCATGTCGTTCCACACCCGTAGGACCTTCGTTCATCTTCGGAAGACAAATTAAGATATTGTTGATGAAATCCGATGGCTCAGTGAGGCCTTTATTGACAAGCAAGATAATTTACACTTCCAGATGCCCAGAAAGCTACTAAAGACATATTTAAAACAGTTCATGTGACTACAGGGGTTCAACCTTAATATTATAAAGCGACGAAAATACTTTTTATGCGTCAAAAAAACAAAATAACGACTTTATTTAACAATATCTAGTGATGGGCGATTTCAAAACACTGCTTCATGTAGCTTCGAAGCTTTACGAATCTTTTGTTTTGAATCAGTGGTTCGGAGCGTGTATCGAACTGCCAAAGTCATGTGATTTCAGTAAATGAGGCTTCGTTACGTCATAAGTGTTTCAAAGCGTTTCGAAATTTCAGTGGTTCACCACTGGGGGGCGTGACTTTGGCAGTTCGATACGCGCTCCGAACCACTGATTCGAAACAAAAGAATCGTAAAGCTTCGAAGCTTCATGAAGCAGTGTTTTGAAATCGCCCATCACTAGATATTGTTAAATAAAGTCGTTATTTTGTTTTTTTGATGCATAAAAAGTATTTTCGTCGCTTTATAATATTAAGGTTGAACCACTGTAGTCACATGAACTGTTTTAAATACGTCTTTAGTAGCTTTCTGGGCATCTGGAAGTGTAAATTATCTTGCTTGTCAATAAAGGCCTCACTGAACCATCGGATTTGATCAACAATATCTTAATTTGTGTTCTGAAGAGGAACGAAGGTCTTAAGGGTGTGGAACGACATGAGGGTGAGTAATTAATGACAGAATTTTCATTTTTGGGTGAACTAACCCTTTAAGGAGTCACTACGCAATTCCACTATGATATTCCAGTCAATGTCCTGGTTTGTTGTTATTTTAACACATTTTATGAATGCTAGACTGAGTTCTGAATGAAGAGGGCCATGTGACTTTGTCTGATGGCTCTTTCTTGATCAAAGAAGCTTTTGCACAAAGAACCAAGTGATGCTGCTGACAATCAAAGGCCACATTTCATGCAAGATTGCTCTAATATCTACCTCGCTTTTAAGTTTTCTCTCTCTCTCTCTTCTGTGCCTCGGGGTTAAACATCTGATAGAAGTCTTTTTTGACTTGACTGAGCAAACAGCATCTAAGTTGGCTTTAAAAAAAAAATCTTGCCTGAAAGTTGCCTGATCTTCTTGGTGGTGGTTGCAATGACCAAATCCATTCAGTTTTAGTAGACTAAGTGAAGTATACTATACTAAGTATACTAAGTATAAGACCAAACAGACTGGAGGACTGCTTACTGACATACATTTTAATTAAATTTGATTATCTACTGCATAAAAAAGTATATAATAGCCTAGTACTACTACTACTAATGCTATTAATTTAGTAATTTAGATATAATATTTCAGTTTTTTGAAATGTGCAGAATCTGCAGATGTATTTATTTATTAGTAGAAAATGTATGTTGGCAAATAAAGCTTATACATTTTTTAGCTTATGTTTTTCTCCTACTCATTTTCTCTTCTGAAAACTAGTGATTCACGATAATCATTCCTTTAAACGGGTTCTTAAGATTCTTTAGAACCGAATCGCAGAGCGTTTGTGAATCATTGGATTACAATAACTTTGTGAGGTAAGTGGGTCCTTGAATCCTAAACAACGTAGCATGAAACATAAAAAACAGAAATGAGTGCTGAACACAGCAGCAAACATTACGATGAATG
>RJVU01017312.1:4674625-4692950 GCA_003731715.1 Anabarilius grahami
AAAAAAAAAAAAAAAAAAACATAATTCCTCAGTCGCACCGCGAGCTATAGAAATGTAATGAAATCTGTTCTCATTTAACTACTGCTGTATGTATTTGACTAAAATACACAACAAGTTTAAAAGATTACTATTTAAAAGACTATTTATGATTTGGTATATGGACCAGACGTAACACAAATGAATCGGTTCTATGAAATGAAGCAATCAAACGAATCGACTCGCTAAATGGATCCTCTCAGCGCTAGAGAGACACATCGGGGTGTGTGATCCACAGCAGATCCGGAATTATTGCATTAAACAGCCATCGTTTCAGTGTCTTAACCATAGAGACACTGCAGCCTCGTCTGACATTCATAAAGCCATAATGCATTTTTAATAAAACGAGAAGAATCATGTTCGTCAACGCGGCATTAGTCGTTATTTCTTTATTGATGGGATTTCACGTCACAGGTGAGGCTAAAAACAATATTGATATCGATGTTTGTGTTAGTTCTTGCTATAATAATTTCCTCATTTGCTACTGTAAGAGTGAATTCGGTGTTTATTTGGCAAATACATACGGTGTGTGTTTAGTAACATGGGCATTTGAAGGCTAGGTGTAAATAAAACCATTTTGAATGCCATGGAACAAAGTATGCGAAATATGCGAACCTGTATTAGACAGGGAAATGTTTATTTAGTCAGCATTTCTTGTCAATGTTAAAATAAATAGTAATATTGCACCCATTTAGATTCATTTCTGAATCTCAGACAGTAGCAGAAAACGCACATATTCATCACTATTCATTTTTTTTATATTTTTTTTTACAATATATGTCGGTTATTAGGTTGTCTGTGCCTGTGCATATATGCTCATACAGTATTACAATTGATGTTGCATATGCTACACTTATGGTTATGCTTCTCATAACAGGCTTAAATATAAATACTTAACTTTTTAACACTTCAAACAAAATCATACTTGATAATTTGCAATAATTATTTATATACATCATAAAGCTGTAACTGTCAACAATATAGATATTTCAAATGTTTTCTGAATCTGAACTCAATTTAAGTTGTTATTTACTTCAAATCTTCCTCCCTAGTGCTTTTTTTTTTGTCATTTTGTAGCTTGACAGACCTGTTCCCTTTCATTGTTATTATACTAAAAAGAGTGGCCAGGATATTCATAAAAAAATAAGAAGGTCAAGCTGGTTTGGAAGGACATTGGCTAATGATTATAAACTTTACATTTTGGAGTGAATTATCTGAAAGGAATATAGCTCTTATCAAAGCGAGACCTAATAAAATGGTCAAAACCACATTTATTGTCATCTTTCAGCCCATCAGCACTTAAAAATAAGAGATATTGCCAATAAAGAACCTTTATTTTTTAAGAATGAATGGCATTTATTTCAGTTGGGTTCTCAGGTTTCTCATTTTCTAGGCTCCAAGTGGTCTAAGTTTCATGTTTGTATTGGACATATATATTTGTGTCTTTTATGCATGACTACTAGATGTTTTACATTCTTACACTTGGCTAAGTCAGATTTCATTACAATGTTGAGTTATTAAAGGATTAGTTCACTTTCAAATTAAAATTTCCTGATAATTTACTCACCCCCATGTCATCCAAGATGTTCATGTCTTTCTTTCTTCAGTCGAAAAGAAATTAAGGTTTTTGATGAAAACATTCCAGGATTTTTCTCCTTATAGTGGACTTCAATGGAGCCCAAACGGTTGAAGGTGAAAATTACAGTTTCAGTGCAGCTTCAAAACGTTCTACATGATCCCAGACGAGGAATAAGGGTCTTATCTTGAGAAACCATCGCTCATTTTCTAAAAAAAACAAACAAACAAAAAACTTTTTATACATTTTAACAATAAACGCTCATCTTGAACTAGCGCTCTTCTTCTTCTTCTCTATTAGAATTCCAGCAGTGTAGACACTGCTAAGTGTATTACTGCCCTCCACAGGTTCAAGTTTGAACTAATTGTTATATACTTGCACTAGCATATTGTATGACAATTTAGTTCAAACTTTAACCTGTGGAGGGCAGTAATACACTTAGCAGTGTCTACACTGCTGGAATTCAAATAGAGAAGAAGAAGAGAGCTAGTTCAAGATGAGCATTTATGGTTAAAACTTATTATTATTTTTTTTTTTTTTAGAAAATGAGCGATGGTTTATCTAGATAAGACCCTTATTTCTCATCTGGGATCACTGTAAACTTTAATCTTTAATCCTTCAACCGTTTGGGCTCCATTAAAGTCCAGTATATGGAGAAAAATCCTGGAATGTTTTCATCAAAAACCTTAATTTCTTTTCGACTGAAGAAAGAAAGACATGAACATCTTGGATGACATGGGGGTGAGTAAATTATCAGGAAATTTTAATTTGAAAGTGAACTAATCCTTTAATAACTCAACATTGTAATGAAATCTGACTTAGCCAAGTGTAAGAATGTAAAACATCTAGTAGTCATGCATAAAAGACACAAATATATATGTCCAATACAAACATGAAACTTAGACCACTTGGAGCCTAGAAAATGAGAAACCTGAGAACCCAACTGAAATAAATGCCATTCATTCTTAAAAAATAAAGGTTCTTTATTGGCAATATCTCTTATTTTTAAGTGCTGATGGGCTGAAAGATGACAATAAATGTGGTTTTGACCATTTTATTAGGTCTCGCTNTTTCGACTGAAGAAAGAAAGACATGAACATCTTGGATGACATGGGGGTGAGTAAATTATCAGGAAATTTTAATTTGAAAGTGAACTAATCCTTTAAAGTTGAGTTATTGAGTTGTGTTTTCTTGTACATATTTACAAAACAAGCCAATAAAAGTTTTGTTTAATATGCAAAAAATATATATTATAAAATGTACAGTTGTGGCCCTGGATTGAAATTAGTTGATACAATGTTCCAGTCATTATATAGTAACAGCTATAATGTGAAACTCTTGTTTCAGGGGGCATCTCTGAGGACGATGAAGTTTATCAGATACCGCATCGACGCATAGCTAATGGAAAGACTGGCCCCTTGTACCAGCACATGGGTGTCCTCAGTCAGGGAAAGGGCTTGGGATTTCATGGGGAATTGCTTCAGACCCAGTCCCGTGGTCGGGTGGCCAAGCTGATGCCTTCAGTCTTTCTAGAATCCCATTTCCAAAGAGCTCCACAGAGGCAGGCAGACAACTTCAGGCAAAACATCGACCATGTGGAGAACAAGCCCGTAACTGCCCACCACACGGTCACAATGGTGAGCGCCTACACACGTTGAGATTTTTTTGTTACTCTGAGATTTTAGTGCAAAAATGTATAAGAAGCATGGGTTGTAGAATTTATTTGAAAAGGGTGAGATGAGATGATTGAATTTTTTTGCCACAAATGTTTAAAGATGTACACACACACATGTCTTTATAGTGTGTTTGGTGATGTCCCTTATCAGCTTTCTCTGTTTGAATGAGAGTCAGTTTTATTTTAACCCTCTTATGGTTAAATTTGAGGTTTTCATGATAAATAAGTAATAAAAAACATTTGGTTTTAATTTTTTTTATGTTTTGCAAGTATTCAAACTAGAAAAGTAACGCATTACTTTTAAATTAACAACAAAATATCTTTTGTCAAATAAGGGGACAGGAGAGGTGTCCCCTTATTATTAAGTTACTTTGTTTTCCCATCTATTGTCTGACATCTCTCCTGTCTCCATGTTGAGAGAAATCGGAAGTAAGTGCAGAGGCGCTGTGTAAACATGATGGGTATTGTAGATCTAGACTAAATGTTTGCATGCATTTACTCACTTGGACAAAAACAGATTCAGTATTCCTCAAAATGAATAAAAACAATGCAAACTCAGAATATTACACAAACCTGCAATAATTAAATATGTTAAAGGAACACTCCACTTTTTTAGAAAATAGGCTCATTTTCCAACTCCCCTAGAGTTAAACAGTTGAGTTTTACCATTTTCGAATCCATTCAGTTGATCTCCGGGTCTGGCGATACCACTTTTAGCATAGCTTAGCATAGTTCATTGAATCTGATTAGACCGTTAGCATCTCGCTCAAAAATGACCAAAGAGTTATTTGAGATATAGAGATATTTTTCCTATTTAAAACTTGACTCTTCTGTAGTTACATCATGTACTAAGACCGACGGAAAATGAAAAGTTGCGATTTTCTAGGCCGATATGGCTAGGAACTATACTCTCATTCCGGCGTAATAATCAAGGAACTTTGCTGCCGTACCATGGGTGCAGCAGGTGCAATGATATCACGTAGCGCCTGTGACCCCCTGATTGCACAGGGAAGCGTGCCTTGCAACCACGGAGACATTTGTGAGAGAGGCTGCGTAATATTATTGCGCCTGCTGCACCCATGGTACGGCAGCAAAGTTCCTTGATTATTACGCCGGAATGAGAGTATAGTTCCTAGCCATATCGGCCTAGAAAATAGCAACTTTTCATTTTCCGTCGGTCTTAGTACACGATGTAACTACAGAAGAGTCAAGTTTTAAATAGGAAAAATATTGAAACTCTTTGGTCATTTTTGAGCGAGATGCTAACGGTCTAATCAGATTCAATGAACTATGCTAAGCTATGCTAAAAGTGGTACCGCCAGACCCGGAGACCGGCTGAATGGATTCTAAAACGGTAAAACTCAACTGTTTAACTCTAGGGGAGTTGGAAAATGAGCCTATTTTCAAAAAAAGTGGAGTGTTCCTTTAAATTAAACAAATATACTTTATGTATTTAATCTCACTTTATTAAAGGTGCAATGTGTAAATTTTTAGAGGATCTACTGACAGAAATGCAATATAATATACATAACTACATACATAACATGAACTGATATGTATTTATTACCTTAGATGGAGCCATTTCTATCTACGTACACATGTATGTCCCTTACATGTCAAGTCGCCATTTTGTGTCGGCATGTTTATACAGTAGCCCTAAACGGACAAACTGCTCTACAGAGCGCGTTTGCTTGACTGGCTACTCTCTGCTGTCTCAGAAGATGACATATTTGTCCTGTGTTGGCCACCGTATCTTCTCTATATTGCAATTCGCAACCTCACGGCTAGATGCCACTAAAATTTTCACACTGCACCTTTAAAGGGTTAGTTCACCCAAAAATGAAAATAATGTAATTTATTACTCACCCTCATGCCGTTCCACACCTGTAAGACCTTCATTAATCTTCGGAACACAAATTAAGATGTTTTTGTTGAAATCCGATGGCTCAGTGAGGCCTGCATAGGGAGCAATGACAATTCCTCTCTCAAGATCCATTAATGTACTAAAAACATATTTAAATCAGTTCATGTGAGTACATTGGTTCAATATTAATATGATAAAGCGACGAGAATATTTTTGGTGTGCCAAAAAAACAAAATAACGACTTATATAGTGATGGCCGATTTCAAAACACTGCTTCAGGAAGCTTTGGAGCATAATGAATCTTTTGTGTCGAATCAGTGGTTCGGAGCGCCAAAGTCACGTGATTTCAGCAGTTTCGCGGTTTGACACGCGATCCGAATCATGATTCGACACAAAAGATTCATAACGCTCCGAAGCTTCCCGAAGCAGTGTTTTGAAATCGGCCATCACTATATAAGTCGTTATTTTGTTTTTTTGGCACACCAAAAATATTCTCGTCGCTTTATCATATTAATATTGAACCAATGTACTCACATGAACTGATTTAAATATGTTTTTAGTACATTAATGGATCTTGAGAGAGGAATTGTCNAAAAATATCTTAATTTGTGTTCCGAAGATGAAAGAAGGTCTTACGGGTTTGGAATGACATGAGGGTGAGTAATAAATGACATTATTTTCATTTTTGGGTGAACAAACCCTTTAACCAGTGTCTTCGCTGCTGATCTTTGATGATCTAATTCAACCATACTAATAAGCAGAAATGACTTTAGATGAACATTACCTTTGTGTTTCATTTTTTGTTTTTATTATTGAAGTAAGGGCGTGTTCATACTTGGCGTCTTTTTTGACCAGTAAAAGTTGACAAGGGTGCTTTTTTAGTAAAAAAAAGAAAAAAAGAAAAGCTGGCAGCGTTTTGGTTACAAATAGCAGCCTATGACGTCTTTTGTTGCTAAAGCAACAGCTGCAACAGTAGCCTAGTGTTGTGTGGTGCAGAAATGTCGAGAAAGAGGAAGTTGGCTCTTGCTTTGGCTTTTGAAGTTAAAGGGTTAGTTCACCCAAAAATGAAAATTCTGTCATTAATTACTCACCCTCATTTCGACTTTAACAATCTCTCCTCTTCCCTGTCATTATCCTTATGTTGTTTACGTCCAGCGCTTCCAGGTTCTACGTTAGAACGGCGACTCATATTTGTCCGGCTCATGCATCAGCATCATACGCATGCGTCGTGAAGCTCACGTGTGTCGCTTTGGCCAATATTGAGCCGGCATTCGGACATGAACACGGAAACTTTCACTGTGCTTTCTGCGTCAACTATGTAAGGATAATGACAGGGAAGAGAAGAGATTGTTGAATAAAGTCGTTACTTTTGTTTTGTATTTGCGCACAAAAAGTATTCTCATGGCGTCATAAAATTAAGGTTGAACCACTGCAGTCACGTCGACTATTTTAACGATGTCTTTAGTATCTTTCTGGACCTTGAAAGTGTCGATTAAATTGCTGTATATGGACGAGTCACAGATGAACAAAGGTCTTACGGGTTTGGAACGACATAAGGGTGAGTGATTAATGACAGAAATTTAATTTTTGGGTGAACTAAACCTTTAACGGAGAGGAGAATGTCGGTTCACAATGACGTTTTTGGGTGCACAATATTATTCGGGGAAGGAAACAGTATGGTGCTTACAACAATTTAGTCCAAGAGCTCCGATTGGATGATGCACGGTTTGTATATTATGAGTTTTGTGCTCATATCATACAACTCCTCGTGCTCCAAAATTAGTACGATAAGTCCATCTACCGGCACCTTCGCCATTTTTTCTTGTAGTTCTTGTTGTTATGGAAACAACAGGTCTCGCAACTCGCTTGCCATTGGTCAGCTGTCAAAAAGCACTTGACGTAGGTCGTTTTTTTTCTTTTCAGAAAACTTTAAATTTTTCAACTTGAAAACACGCTCTGAGCTGCAGAAAAAGACGATGGCAGTGGCGTTTAAAAAAGTGATCAGGTCATTTTTGAAAACACGTTTTACTCCATAGGATTATAATGTAAAACAGAAGCTGGCAGCTTCAAAAAACATGCCAAGTGTGAACATAGCCTAAGTGTGTTGAACTTTCTTCTCCTGTGTCCTATTCTTCTGCAATCCAGAATGGCAGCACAAATTTGCATTTACTTCAGCCTGAGGCTTATTCATTTCACTTTTGGTGTGAAAGGGCGTTTAAAGGGATAGTTCACCCAAAAATGAAAATTCTGTCATCATTTACTCTTTGTAAATCAATTACATCATTGAATTTCTTTGTTCTGCTGAACACAAAGGAAGATATTTGGAAGAATGTTTGTAACCAAACAGATCTTGCCCCCCACTGACTACCATAGTATTTAGTTTTCCTACTATGGTAGTAAATCGGGGTGAGATCTGTTTGGATACAAACATACTTCCAAATATCTTTCTTTGTGTTCAGCAGAACAAAGAAATTCATACAATTTTGGAACAACTTGAGGGTGAGTAAATGATGACAGAATTTCCATTTTTGGGTGAACTATCCCTTTAATAGCCTTTAATTTGGCAAAAATATAACTTTTTTTGTTATATAGAAAAAACAAGCAAGCCCAGCCCATGTTAGAAAACATAACGCAAAAAGTAATGCAATGACCAAAAGTAGAACCTTTTTTTGAAATTAAAAAACAAACAAGCAAGCCCAGCCCAGATTAGAAAATGTAACAGCTTAACCCATTACTTTCCATAAAAGTAACTAAGTAATGCAATTAGTTACTTTTTTTAGGGAGTAACACAATATGGTATTGGATTACTTCTAAAAGTAACTTTCCCCAACACTCGTGACCAGGTATATTACTGTCTGGCATGAAAGGAGTCCACACTTAAGCCTCTGTGATATTCTGGCTACAATCCAGTCTTTCAATGTAGGTCTGTGGGATATTTTATTTTTTTCTTTTATTCTCCACCAGGTGAAAACCATAAGTCGGATCACTTAAAGTTGGGATGAAACACAAGTAGCGACAGATTTTTCTTCTGTATTGTAATGCACATCTGAGTATAATGGATTATTGAAAAAGAAAAAAATGTAGGGTGGGAACTTGGTTTTATGCATCGGCTATTGATTGAATTTTCAGATGTCGGCATTGCGCTCTAAAGTGGAGGCAGATGAACGTGAGCTTGCAGGGACAGGTTAAAGTGGACTAAATTTTTGGAGTCCTGCATACATCACCAGAGAAAACATTCACTGCAAGATCCAGTTATGGCATTTTGATTAAATATTATGAGTTTTAAAAAAAGAAAGAATTAAAAATCAAACATATGCAAGGGTAAATTGTTCACTATAGGATCTATATGGTAGTTTAGGGATATGAGTATATGAGTAAGTAATATATACAGTTGCAAGAAAAAGTATGTGAACCGCTTGCAGAATCTGTGAAAATGTGAATAATTTTAACAAAATATAGGAGATAATACAAAATGCATGTTATTTTTTATTTAGTACTGTCCTGATTAAGATATTTTACATAAAAGATGTTTACATATAATCCATAAGACAAAAAAATAGCTGAATTTATTAAAATAACCCCATTCATAAATTTGTGAACCACTGATTCTCAATACTGTGTGTGGTTACCTGGATGATCTATGACTGTTTTTTTGTTTTGTGATGGTTGTTCATGAGTCCCTTGTTTGTTCTGAGCAGTTAAACTGAGCTCTGTTCTTCAGAAAAAATCTCCAGGTCCTGCAGATTCTTCAGTTTTCCACCATCTTTTGCATATTTGAACCCTTTACAGCAGTGACTGTATGATTTTGAGATCCATCTTTTCACATTGAGGACAACTGAGGGACTCAAACACAACTATTAAAAAAGGTTCAAACATTCACTGATGCTCCAGAAGGAAACACGATGCATTGAGAGTCGGGGGTGAAAACTTTTGAACAGGATGAAGAGGTCCAAATTTTTCTTATTTTGTTTAAATATAAATTTTTTTCATTTAGTACTGCCCTTCGGAAGCAACAGAAGATACTTTCATTTTTCCCGGAAGACAAATTAAATACAATTTACCTTGATCTTCAAATTCCAAAGGTTTTCACCCCCCGTCTATTAATGTGTCATGTTTTTTTCTGGAGCATCAGTGAATGTTTGAACCTTTTTTAAAAGTTGTGTTTGAGTCCCTCAGTTGTCCTCAGTGTGAAAAGATGGATCTCAAAATCATACAGTCACTGCTGGAAAGGGTTCAAATATGCAAAGAATGCTTGAAAACTGAAGAATCTGTAGGATACAGAGGATTTTTCTGAAGAACAGAGTTCAGTTTAACTGCTCAGGACAAACAAGAGACTCATGAACAACCATCACAAAACATAAAAACAGTCGTAGATCATCCAGGTAACCACACACAGTATTGAGAATCAATGGTTCACATACTTATGAATGGGGTTATTTGAATAAATTCAGCTGTTTTTTTGTCTTGTGGATTACATGTAAACATTTTTTATGTAAAATATCTTACTCAGGACAGTACTAAACAAAAAATAGCATGCATTTTGTATGATCTCCTTTATTTTGTTAATATTATTCACATTTTCACAGATTCTGCAAGTGGTTCACATACTTTTTCTTGCAACTGTATATACTTACTCATAATATATATATATATATACTTGCCTTAGCAACACCTCTCATAAAGATGAATAGGTTTGACGCTGAGTTTGGCGCTGAACATTTGGCAACTGTCTACACATACCAGATTGAATGATGTGTGTTTGTGAGTATTACATTGAGTAGGATGTGTTTTATGGTGGAGTGAAATGAACTCTTTCACCCTCAGAGCCAATTACACTAATGCACCTGATGCGAGACCTCTGGAAGCTTCCCCACTCCCACGAGGTGTCCGAAAAAATCAATCACAGCTCGCATATATCACCACTTCAGCGCACAGCACTGCCTGTGAGAGGCACGCATTTATATATTTATTTGCTTTAATGCCGGTGAAGCTTAATATGGGATGTGCTTAGTACACAAAAGGTCATTGCAATTTGCCTGTCAAAATTAATGCAGGTTTGAGAACTACTTCAGTGTGGGTGGTAATTAAAGTCAACATGAAATCAACATCAACCCTGCTTATGTCATTATGCCCTGTTTTTTCTGCTTGTTATGTGGACTTTTAGTTTGTCCACAATAGTCCCTCATGGTTTGTACCTGTGTCTTAGCCTTTGTACTAGGGCTGTCAAGCGATTCAAATTTTTAATCTATTTAATTACATGATGTGCCGATTAATCTAATTAATCGCACATCAATTTTGGCTAAGAAATTACTCTCAAAAGAATAATAGACATTACAAAAAGTAGCTTCACAAATACATTTTATTTGATTCAACATATAATTTATTACACATGAACTTTTGGACCATGAGGTTGAGTAAATGATGACTGAATTTTCACTTTTGGGTGAACTATACCTTTATTTTTGTTTTTAAAAATTAATATGGAAATATGGGTAACACTTTATTTTAGTTTTTTTTAACTAGTTGCTTATTAGCATGCATATTATTAGAATATTGGCTATTTATTAGTACTTATTAAGCACATATTAATGCCTTATTCTGCATGACCTTATTCTACATTCTTAATCCTACCCAATACATAAACTTAACAACTACCTTACTAACTATTAATAAGCAGTAAATTAGGAGTTTATTGAGGGAAAAGTCATAGTTAATAGTTTATATGTGTTCCCTATACTAAAGTGTTATCGAAATATGAAATTATTTATTTATTTATTTAAATAAAATTAGACTCTAAATAAGAAACTAAAACTGCCAGTAGGTGCTGTAAATGTCTTAATGATTAAGTTCATTCATTCTATTAATTCAAATGGCTGATTCATTCAGGAGTGAAGTAACTGGTTCTCTTCAGAGCGATTAGAGAGCAGACGGCTCTGTTTACTTTTAAAATCGCTCTGGCTGTACTTTGATGCCATGCACCGATTGGTCAGTTTAGCGAGTCCAACAAGTATTTTATGAATGGTCCGCTGAATCATTGGTTTCACTCGGTTCATTCAAAATGCGTATTCAGAAATGAAACACTGCTGTGCATTAGGGCTGCACTATGTATCGCACGATACGAAAAATAACATTGAAATCACGCTTAAATGCGATTCTTAGTGCGATTATGAAATCGCTGAGGCTGCACAGCTTACCAATGAAATATGGCTCCAAATGCTAATCCATCTGAAAGCACTGCAAGTTTGAGTCGCTTATAATTTACATTTGAAAAAGCAACACACGTCAAACATCTTTCCAGACATGAGAAGCATTTATTAACATCTTGTCCAACAAAAGACAACATTTAATAACATGTTTTTACTCCAAACTCACTTCATAATGACAGTTGAGTGTCCTTCTGTGAGATGATGTGGTTTCTTAAGGTGCGGTCACACTGCCCTTTTCGTTCCATTGACTTCCATTCAAACGCATGCGAATGCGCCAGACCGGAAACACAAGCTTGTGCGAAAAAATTCCGCTGCGTTCCAAAGTTCAAGTTTGGTCAACTCTGACCTGTGAATTCGCATCAAGTGAAGACGTGTGGATCAATCAATTCGTCACGACATAACCTCTTGGCTGAATTAAAAGAATGATATTTTTGCAGTAAAGTCGAGTAGGTTCTATATTTTTACATTCTGAATGTAATACTTAAAGGGATAGTTCACCCAAAAATGAAAATTTGATGTTTATCTGCTTACCCCCAGGGCATCCAAGATGTAGGTGACTTTGTTTCTTCAGTAGAACACAAATGGTGATTTTTAACTCCAACCGTTGCAGTCTGTCACTCGTATAATGCATGTCAATGGGAAATCCATCTATAAAAGTAAAAAAAACATGCACAGACAAATCCAAATTAAACCCTGCGGCTTGTGACGACACATTGATGTCCTAAGACACGAAACGATCGGTTTGTGCGAGAAACCGAACAGTATTTATATAATTTTTTACCTCTAATAGATGGAGAACTCTTATAGATGGAGTTCCCATTGACATGCATTATACGACTGACAGACGGCAACGGTTGGAGTTAAAAATCATCATTTGTGTTCTACTGAAGAAACAAAGTCACCTACATCTTGGATGCCCTGGGGATAAGCACATAAACATCAAATTTTCATTTTTGGGTGAACTATCCCTTTAAGTTATATGTTGAATTCATGTTTATAAAAAAGACACTGTAGACCGTGACGTCATATCACGACCGTTACAGCATCCGAAGAAATTTTGCACGTTCAAAAAAGTCTAGTGTGACCGCGGCTTAAGGCAGTCGTGTGTTTATTAGTCATGTTTAATCAAAGCGTTTAAATCTTCTGTTTATTCCGCTACAGCAATAGTACGATGGCCATAGGGATTTCCTGGAATGACGCGTTATCTACTTCTGTGGCAGGGCGTATTTGGAGTTCCTGCGCGAGAGCGCCCTCTGGCTTTCAGATGGAGAACTACTGATCACAGAGCCATACAGTTATTTCTGCCTCTGTAGTGTCCGAATTCCTCACTTCATTTCATTCACTCCTTTGCTGATATAGTGCACTGAACTGCCATGCACTATATAGGGATTAGAGAATGAGTGAACAAGTCAGTGATTTCAGACAGATCAACAGAGTCAACAGCGACAGTTGATTCCTGTGTTGGAGTCGACCCCCGCTATTCAGAGACGAGGAATCGACTCTTTTGAAGTCGACTCCCCTTCACTAGTTTTCTCTGTTTTTAACCAGTTCTTGTCATTAGATGGCAGTTTTATTTGGTTTGCTCTATGTGTTTTGTGTACTTTTGTTAAAATTACAACATTAAAGAATCTGCATTTAGATCCTGCTCTCTCTTTGTTGCTAAGTTCACCACATTGTAGTTTAAATTTCCTGGTTTTATTTATTCTGAAGAAAAATCCCTGTTATTTTTCAACCACTAGTGATACAGACATTTTAAATGAAATTTCAGTAAATCATTTCTGATTAATAAACTCATGCCACGCACTATAATGTTTCTCATGTATCACTTGTAAATGTCATATCACAAAAGTAATTATGGGTTGCAAACAGCAGTTTACAAGCTTCTTATGTTATATTCACATAATCAATAGACATATTTTGAATGTGTAGTTTAAATAGAATGGCAGGTTTATTTTTTATCATATACAGGTCCTTCTCAAAAAATTAGCATATTGTGATAAAGTTCATTATTTTCCATAATGTAATGATAAAAATTAAACTTTCATATATTTTAGATTCATTGCACACCAACTGAAATATTTCAGGTCTTTTATTGTTTTAATACTGATGATTTTGGCATACAGCTCATGAAAACCCAAAAGTCCTATCTCAAAAAATTAGCATATTTCATCCGACCAATAAAAGAAAAGTGTTTTTAATACAAAAAAAGTCAACCTTCAAATAATTATGTTCAGTTATGCACTCAATACTTTGGTCAGGAATCCTTTTGCAGAAATGACTGCTTCAATGCGGCGTGGCATGGAGGCAATCAGCCTGTGGCACTGCTGAGGTGTTATGGAGGCCCAGGATGCTTCGATAGCGGCCTTAAGCTCATCCAGAGTGTTGGGTCTTGCGTCTCTCAACTTTCTCTTCACAATATCCCACAGATTCTCTATGGGGTTCAGGTCAGGAGAGTTGGCAGGCCAATTGAGCACAGTAATACCATGGTCAGTAAACCATTTACCAGTGGTTTTGGCACTGTGAGCAGGTGCCAGGTCGTGCTGAAAAACGAAATCTTCATCTCCATAAAGCTTTTCAGCAGATGGAAGCATGAAGTGCTCCAAAATCTCCTGATAGCTAGCTGCATTGACCCTGCCCTTGATAAAACACAGTGGACCAACACCAGCAGCTGACATGGCACCCCAGACCATCACTGACTGTGGGAACTTGACACTGGACTTCAGGCATTTTGGCATTTCCTTCTCCCCAGTCTTCCTCCAGACTCTGGCACCTTGATTTCCGAATGACTTTGGACCACTGAGCAACAGTCCAGTGCTGCTTCTCTGTAGCCCAGGTCAGGCGCTTCTGCCGCTGTTTCTGGTTCAAAAGTGGCTTGACCTGGGGAATGCGGCACCTGTAGCCCATTTCCTGCACACGCCTGTGCACGGTGGCTCTGGATGTTTCTACTCCAGACTCAGTCCACTGCTTCCGCAGGTCCCCCAAGGTCTGGAATCGGTCCTTCTCCACAATCTTCCTCAGGGTCCGGTCACCTCTTCTCGTTGTGCAGCGTTTTTTGCCACACTTTTTCCTTCCCACAGACTTCCCACTGAGGTGCCTTGATACAGCACTCTGGGAACAGCCTATTCGTTCAGAAATTTCTTTCTGTGTCTTACCCTCTCGCTTGAGGGTGTCAATGATGGCCTTCTGGACAGCAGTCAGGTCGGCAGTCTTACCCATGATTGCGGTTTTGAGTAATGAACCAGGCTGGGAGTTTTTAAAAGCCTCAGGAATCTTTTGCAGGTGTTTAGAGTTAATTAGTTGATTCAGATGATTAGGTTAATAGCTCGTTTAGAGAACCTTTTCATGATATGCTAATTTTTTGAGATAGGAATTTTGGGTTTTCATGAGCTGTATGCCAAAATCATCAGTATTAAAACAATAAAAGACCTGAAATATTTCAGTTGGTGTGCAATGAATCTAAAATATATGAAAGTTTAATTTTTATCATTACATTATGGAAAATAATGAACTTGATCACAATATGCTAATTTTTTGAGAAGGACCTGTATTACAATATTATTGTTACAATCATGATATGTAAAATGATTATATATGATTTTTATTTATTTAATCTTTCAAATATAGCATAATTCCCTTTTTATCATTAGTCATCATATATTTTAATCCTTTCCCCTCTTGTGTCAACTTATGTTAGGTTTTGTTATGCCTAAAACAGTAAATAATTAATTTAATAAATTTTTTATTACCACTACTGCCTTCTTGTTACCTATTGATGTGTAAATGTGGTCTTGTGTTGATGTTCATCTGTCTGACATCAGTAAGCTGCAGAAGTTCAGAACAAATCTTGGTCACGGCTTAGTTTCAATAAATGCTCTTTTTAACTGAGGAGGAAGTTCTGACTTCTGAAAGTTACAGTATTTCATTGCTTTCATTGTACAATGATCTTTTCTCAAAATATCAAGGAAATGTGATTCCTTATGAAATGAGGCCTTAAAGTAATGCAAACATTTAATCCATCATTGCATCACACAGGGATGTCCCTGTTCTTCTTTCTCTCTCAGTTCCCATTGTGGTTTGGGGAGACAGTCAATGAAAGATTTTGTCTTCAACGTTTTCTTCTGATCTTTGATGTCAGTGTTTCTCTATTAGAAAAATCTGAGGCTTAGCTTCTGTTCCCACCACCAGAGGGAACCATCCCCAATCACTCCTGGCCCATATTTCCTGTAGACCTGTGTAGATATGCAGTCTGGTAACACACTTATTGTGAAGTCTTGTTAGTTTAGATGCAGTTCTAGGCAGATTATATTGGAAAATATGACCATTATCTAAAATCACCATGTTATTAACAGTATAATAGGATACATTCTTTGTGTATTAAAAAGTCTTATAAAAAGTGTATTAATGTCTTATAAAGGATATTCTTTATTCACCATTCTTTATGTTTTTAGGAGGAAAATGATGACATAGAACTATATGTGTCATCTGTTGGAGTATCAGAACCCATGGCCCATGAGGAAATGATCCAGTTGCTCAACATCAACGCCCTTCACCACAGCTCTGGGCCGGTTGGAACCACTGAGGCGTCCACTGAGGTTTGCGGCTAACAGCTCTAGCATGAAGTTATAATTAACTGTAAAAGTACAAAATGTACAGTTCAGTCATTACAACTCTTGCTATAGTTTTAGCATGTTAATGGAAATGACAATGTTAAATTAATGTATTTTGTCTTGGCGGACTAAGGCCCAGACAGCAACATAGTGTGGCCCAGATCCGGCCCACATCTGGTACATGTGGTGTACACGCGGACCAGATGTGGGCCGGATCTGGCCCGACACTATGTTGCTGTCAGGGAGGCCCAATCCCAATTCTATTTTATACCCCTTCGCCCTTCCCCTTGCCCCTTGAAACAGAGTGGCAAGGTGTAGGGGTGACAATATTCCCCTAAGAAATGGGACACCACTACTTCACCATTACACGCGTCATCATACCTAGTTTCTTTTATTAGTGTCCTGTAACATTTAACCAGTATGAACAGCAATGAAGTGTGCATATCAACAGAAATCAGGCACGTTTAACAGATTACTCACTCTCAACATTGTTTTGAGCTGTATTTTGGACGGCGCTCGGTTTCAGTTCGAAAACATATGAGCCTTCGAGTTTTCGAAGCCGCTTTTCCATCGGGCCAAGCTGTTTGTTTACCCGTTGCATTTCCTGCCGAGCCGGCCAGTACAGATATGGTTTTGTTTTCTACTGTGGTGCTGCGATAACGGAGCTCTTTGCAATGTAATACAGACAGGTCAGTTGTTGCCTTCGTAACGCAAGAGTTTACAGACGATACGAGATGCAAATAGCGACTGCGCTATGAAGGATGACCAGATATTTCTTTTAGCTGTATCACTCATTTTTGTTCACATCATTCAAATAGCACGTCTAGCAAGCTACGGAGAAACTGGCAGCCAGGTAACACATAAGTGATCGATCCTGCGTGGAAATATCACTACCATGATCACTACATGCATTCTAGCAGCACGGTAGTCTGTGTATGCAGGGAAATTTCTCATACCCCTTCGTTCGAAGTGTGGTCCTGAAAAATCTTCGTTTGAAGGGCTGTCTGGCCCTTCCCCTTTTACCCCTACCACTCCAGCCAAAAGAGATTCGAGTCACCCCTACCCCTTCATGTGAACGCGCAAAACGAAGGGGAAGGGGTAAGTGGTAGAAATGGGACTGGGCCTAAATCTACAAATGCTGCTGCTGCAGAGCAAGTATGGTCTTACTACTGCTAAGAGATACAGACACACTGCTGTGAGCATGTAAGATAAACTGCAGCTTTATGAATAGGCATACATAAATCCTGTAGCAGTTCTTGACAGGTGAAGCTGAGGGAGGTGGAGGGTTTCAGAGGAAATCTGATAGCATGAACCAGACTATTTAAATGGTGAGCAAGCAATATCTTTGGCTACAGAATCAGCAGAGGCCAATCAGCTTGTGCCATGTAGTAAATGATGTGATGTAAATGATTATGCAGTAAATGATTGCTATGAGATTGTATGTTAAAGGATTAGTTCACTTTCAAATGAAAATTTCCTGATAATTTACTCACCCCCATATCATCCAAGATGTTCATGTCCTTCTCTCTTCAGTCAAAAAGAAATTAAGGTTTTTGATGAAAACATTCCAGGATTTTTCTCCATATAGTGGACTTCAATGGCCTTCAAATGGTTGAGGGTCAAAATTACAGTTTCAGTGCAGCTTCAAAGCGTTCTATACGATCCCAGACGAGAAATAAGGGTCTTATCTAGAGAAACCATCACTCATTTTCTAAAAAAAAAATCACAATTTTATACATTTTAACCATAAATGCTCATCTTGAAATAGCGCTCTTCTTCTTCTTCTCTATTAGAATTCCAGCAGTGTAGACACTGCTAAGTGTATTACTGCCCTCCACAGGTCAAAGTTTGAACTAATTGTTATATACTTGCACTAGCATATTGTATATGACAATTTAGTTCAAACTTTGACCTGAGGAGGGCAGTAATAGTCCTGGAATGTTTTCATCAAAAACCTTAATTTCTTTTTGACTGAAGAAAGAAGGACATGGACATCTTGGATGACATGAGGGTGAGTAAATTATCAAGAAATTTTAATTTGAAAGTGAACTAATCCTTTAAGGACCTATCAGCATTTCATGTTTCATGTACCATACATGTTTTCTGTAGATTTTAGGATAACATTAGGTGACTAAAAAGTGTAGCCAAGGCAGTGTTAAAAGTAAGTTGTAAGTATGTAAGGCTGTAAGTATTTTTTAATACACTAAATTGGCAATGAATCATGGGAGATACAAATGGTAATTAAAAAGAAATGCAATATTTTAAAGAAAAGTATATGCTATGTTTTTTTTTATTTGAAATATATATATATATATATATATTTTTTTTTTATTATAATTTATTTTTACTTTAACCCTTTAA
>RJVU01017312.1:4695854-4769040 GCA_003731715.1 Anabarilius grahami
TATATATATATATATAAAATTTAAAAAAATGAAATTACCAAAAATGTAACTAATAAATAATAAAACTAAATAAAACTAAAAAATTATATTTCATTTATCTAAATTAAACTTTTTTTATTGATATATTATTCATTTTTTTCTCTCCTGTAATTGGAGATTGTGATCAAAAGTGAAATTATTGACGTGATTACATGCAAGTTTTTACGTCACAGAAGGCATGTGGCACAGTGTTTTTTGATTACATTGATTAACACCTTATAAATGTTCATCAATAATTCATGCTTGATTCTGATCGGTCAAACATGATATGCTCTTTTGCCCCTGTAGGGCTGCCGGATGCATTTGCAAGTTTCATTCGAGAATTCACGTTAGTGTCCGGAAAAAAATAACGGAAATAAAGGTGTTGTTTGTACAAAGGTAAAGTTCACTTGTTTGAAGTTAGCACTGAAACCATACCACACAGCTCATTAGGTTGAGGAGATAGAGACCTCTGGTGGAAAACCTGGGAATTCCTGTATACAGATGTGAAAGCATGTATTTTATCGCTAGAAAAAACATACTAATTTTAATTTGAGTAATTACTGATATAGAGGCATTGCTAAAATAGATGTAAAGGGGTTTTCCAACTAGATACATGCTTTTAAAACCATGAGAAAGAAGACTCAAGGCATTTGATTTAAACATGGACTGCATGTGTTTTAATGCGCTGCAGAATTTAATGAAGATTATAATGGCTCATTTAATTTCTCAACAAGATTTGAAACTGACTGGAAGTATTCAGTTTAAGAGACACTTTAAATTATGATGTAGAAGAAAAGAATTACTGTACTTACTAATTACAAATTGTTTTTACAAATTGAATCAATCAATTCATTGGTTACACTTTACAATAAGGTTCATTTGTTAACATTAATGTATTAACTAACATGAACTAAACATGAGCAATACATTTGTTACAGTATTTATTAATCTTTGTTAATGTTACTTCAGTTTGTTCATGTTAGTTCACAGTGCATTAACTAATGTAACATCAACTTGATTTTAATAACGTATTAGTAAATGTTAAATTTAACATTAACATAGATTAATAAATGCTGTAGAAGTGCAATTCACCATTAGTTCATGTTAACTAATGTTGATAACTAATGTTAACTAATGAACCTTATAAAGTGTAAAGTGTTACCAATTCATTAATTCAGATAATAGAGTTATTAAATCCAAATTTAGTCAATTTAAACTTAAGTCAGTAAACTCCTGGTCGTAAGTGTTTTCCTTTGTTGCACATTTTCGTAAACATTAAACAGAGTTAGAAGAATCATTGTTGTATTATTGTAGTTATTGTCTTGTTTTTCCTCAACAAAGTAACCAAGTTTTGTTCAAATAATGACTGATTTACATGGCTGTAACGTGGACAGCTGAATTGTTGAATATGATTGTAAGAGTAACAAGAATAGCGTGGTTCAGGCTAGTGGTGGGAAATGAGGAAGTATGGTGTAGTTCTGTGATGAAATGTACTGTGAGATCTTAAACACTCAACTGTAGATTTAAGGAAGCTTTACTTACTGAATAAACAGACTCATGTAAAGCTGGTCGAAGATAAAGCGTATTAATAAGATAAATCTGAATTATATTAAAATGTATTTACTTATTTATTAATATATAACTTCTGTTATATACTTATATATAACTTAATTTTTATATATGAATATATTGAGTGAATTTTTATGAAAAAAATCTTTCAACTTAAAGGATTAGTTCACTTTCAAATAAAATGTTCCTGATAATTTACTCACCCCCATGTCATCCAAGATGTTCATGTCCTTCTTTCTTCAGTCGAAAGGAAATTAAGGTTTTTGATGAAAACATTCCAGCATTATTCTCCTTATAGTGGACTTCAATGGCCTTCAAACGGTTGAAGGTCAAAATTACTGTTTCACTGCAGCTTCAAAGGGCTTTAAACGATACCAGACGAGGAATAAGGGTCTTATCTAGCGAAACGATCGGTCATTTTCGAAAAAAAAAAAAAAAACTGTATATGCTTTATAAACACAAATTATCTCCTTGCATGTGCTTCCGCTTTCCATATTCTTCAAAAAGCTTACGCCGTATGTCCTACGTCTTCCCTTTTCTACTTACGGAAAAAAACAGAACTGGTGCCGCGTTCGTCCCGTAAGTAGAATAGGGAAGGCGTAGGACATACAGCGTAAGCTTTTTGAAGAATACGGAAACCGGAAGCACGTGCAAGGAGATAATTTGTGTTTATAAAGCATATACAGTTGTATTTTTTTTAAAATGAATGATCGTTTCGCTAGACAAGACCCTTGTTCCTCGTCTGGTATCGTTTAAAGCCCTTTGAAGCTGCACTGAAACTGTAATTTTGACCTTCAACCGTTTGGAGGCCATTGAAGTCCACTATAAGGAGAATAATCCTGGAATGTTTTCATCAAAAACCTTAATTTCTTTTCGACTTAAGAAAGAAAAACATGGACATCTTGGATGACATGGGGGTGAGTAAATTATCAGGAAAAGTTTATTTGAAAGTGGACTAATCCTTTAATTTATATGTGTCACGGATATGTTTAGTTTCATTGTGTTTTGTTCTGTTTCCTGTGTTCCCAGTCATTGTTAGTTTTTATGGATGTTAACTGAATAACACACCTGTTCCCTGTTCTGTTTATGATCACCCCTTGTGTATTTAAGCCCTTAGTTTTTCCTCTGTTCTTTGTCTTGAGAAAATGTTATGTTGTCAGTGTAGTGCTTCTTGTGTTCCTTGCGTTTATTAAAAGTTAGTTTGTTCGCCACGCTTCTTTCTCCGTGGATTTAACTACTGCAAACCCTGACAATATGTGAATGTATTTAGTGAATTTTTATGAAAAAAATATTGCACTGTATCCTTCTGGGAGTGTAGGTTGGAGAAAAAAAAAAGAAGTGGAGAAAAAACTTTGGGAGAAACCAGGTTCAGTCAGGGGACCAGTCCTCCTCTGGCCAGACGAAAGAACATGGTGTGATTACGATTCCAGGCTGCATCACAAATTAGATTGTGGACTGATATTGTTCAGAATATTTCATCCAGTCATTCTGCTTGAAGATCGGGGTACATCACGCTGGCATATTGATGGAGGAGGAGTTGAAGCTGGCCATAGGTCTGTGTGGAGGTCTTGTCTGGTTCTCATTGTCTTTGCTGAGGGTCTGTACTGATGGCTGACGAGGTCTTCACATGGGATCTGTCTCTAGAGCTCGCCTAGTTTTCATGGTCTCCACTAACATTCATGGTCTCTAGGTGCAGGTTCTTCATCTGATCTGGATACGGACTGGATATGGCTGACTACGGTAACCTCGGGATAAAAATGAGACAGACTAATATTAGCATAGGCCATTCCTATTACGATGTAAGATGTACATCGGAAGTTTTCCCGGTTCCGGTTGACCTATGTTATGCAGCCTGAAAATCCTTTAACGGATGTGAATTAGATAAATGTGATAATGTGTTATGTGTATGCCAGGTTAAAGAGATTGTCAGTTTAAATCTGTGTTTTTAATCTAAAGTGTGTCTGCCTACCAAACAACGCTAGGAAGACTGTTTCAGAGTTTGGGCGCTAAATAGGAAAACCGATCAGCCGCCCACAGTTGATTTTGAAATTCTTGCTATTATCAACTGGCCAGAATTTTGAGATTGCAGTGGACGTGAAGGATTATATACGTTAGTGTATGTTGTACTGCTTTGTGGCTGAATAAATGTTATTACAGTAATCATCATTAAAGGATTAGTTCACTTCAGAATTAAAATTTCCAATATGTTTATGTCTTTCTTTCTTCAGTTGAAAAGAAATTAAGGTTTTTGAGGAAAACAGTCCAGGATTTTTCTCCATATAGTGGACTTCACTGGGGTACAACGGGTCGAAGGTCCAAATTGCAGTTTCAGTGCAGCTTCAAAGGGCTCTACATGATCCCAAGCGAGGAATGAGGGTCTTGTCTAGTGAAACAATCGGTCATTTTCAAAGAAAAAAAATTCTTTATATACTTTTTAACCCCAAATGCTCATCTTGCACTAGCTCTGCGATGCGCCATGCATTCCGTAATCATATTGGAAAGGTCACACGTGATGTAGGCGGAAGTATCACGGTAGGGCGAAAAACATCTTATTTTCTCCTCCAACTTCAAAATCGTCCGACGTTTTTTTTTTCTCTATTTGTAAAGGCTGTTTGACTTAGTCTCTACACATTCGCTTTGTAGACACTGGATTGGTACTTCCGCCTACATCACGCGTGACCTTTCCAATGCAATTATGTAATGCGTGGCGCATCGCAGAGCTAGTGCAATACAAGCATTTGTGGTTAAAATGTATATAAATTTGTATTTTTTTAGAAAATGACCGATCGTTTCGCTAGACAAGACCCTCATTCCTCGCCTGGGATCATGTAGAGCCCTTTGAAGCAGGATTAAAACTGCAATTTGGACCTTCAACCCATTGTACCCCAGTGAAGTCCACTTTATGGAGAAAAATCCTGTAATGTTTTCCTCAAAAATCTTAAGAAAGAAAGACATAAACATCTTGGATGACAGTAAATGAGTAAATTATCAGGAAATTTTAATTCTGAAGTGAACTAATCCTTTAATGGGAATGAAAAATTCATTTACTTTCTTTAGAGTTGGGGTGACCTGAATTTGTTGTTTAACAACAACTTTTTTCTTTAGGTGCTTTACCGAATAAAGGAGAAGGAATTCTTGGATCAGCAGCTTAAAGAGCCATCCCCACCCACCCGGGACGTGCAGCTGGCACCCATCCCTGTTCATGGTGCTCAGCCTCCTCTGACCCTCAAGAACAGCATGGTCCAGGCCAACCAGACGTCCAAACCCAGTGCCACCCATTCTACCAGCAGCACAAGCACCGCGTCCTGTAACATCAGCATCCATCAAACTTCCAGCGTGACGACATCAGAGCCGCACTGCCCACCCAGCCACTCTGTGGCTGAACTCAAACCCAGTGTGTCCTCCACACATTCACCCTTTAGGATGAAGCCTGTTGGTGGCCTGCAGGAGCGGTAAGACTTATTTTGTGCACGAAAGACTCTTTGATTTAAAGGAATAATACAGAAAAAAAGGAGTAATGTGATTTTTTTTTTTATAACAGTGTGAACAGCACAAACCACAAGGAATCTGATCTTTTTTTATTCTGATTTGGGCCACTTCCATATGTGGTCCTCGATCAACATTCATCACAATTCTGCCCTCACGGGAGTCACTCTAAAGATTTTACGTAACAGTAGTTCTTTGGTCATTGAAAGTGAAAGACAGCCGTGACGGTAGTCAGTGGAGGGATGGTGAGTTGTTATACTCAAAAGTATTAGTATTGATTAGTCAAATTGTTCTTGAACACATTTGATAAAGAGCATGCCAAAATAAATGTTAGGATTTATCTTTATCGCGCTTGGGTGTACGAAACTTTGTTCATGTCTTGGCAAGCATAGCCTGAGGGTACTTGCACAGTTTCAGGACAGTGCCACCTATTAGTCAAGTACTATGAATAAAATTTTTTTTTGCTCATAACATATAAATAGTTGTACAAATAATCAACATAGAAGTGTTAGATCCAGTGTGCCATAGACATAGACATATTGATCAATACCCAGTTTTCATGGCGGCCATTTTGGGCATCAGCCGTTTTAAATGTTAACATAAAATAATGTATTTAACAGATACAAAAACTTACCATTACGAAACCTGGTGTGTGTTATTGGCACTCTGCCCTTTAGGTACCTTAAAAGATTGTGGTCAAAATTATAATTCAATTTCAAAAAAAGCTTACCTGTTTACTAATTTTACCTGTCGTCATGAGACTGGTCTTGCTAGATTCCCATAGATGACCAAACTTTTTTTTTTCTTTTTCCAAAATATTTTTATTAATATTTTCTTCATGTAAATACAATCATAATCTTGTTAATACAAATTTGTCCATGTAAACATAATGACTGCATTACATGAATTTAAACCCATTAAAAGGCAAGAAATAAACAAGAAAGAACTAATACAGTGAACAACGCTTCTCTCTTCAACATAGGTCATTAATCAAGGAAAATAAAAAACACAATATAACATATAATCTTATCTCAAAATGTACATTCTTCCACTTTTTATTTAAAGTGAAATTTAAACTTAAACTTACATTGTGGAACTACCGATTTCCTTGTCTCAAAAGTCCAAAGAATCATCTGTCAAATCTAAGTCCTTAATAAAGTCTATGAAAGGTCCCCAAATCCTATCAAATAAATGTTGTTTAGATTTCCTAATTTATGTTATTCTCTCTAGTGGGAGGCTGGACATAATCTGCTTTAACCACTGGGTGGCGCTGGGTCTGTTCACATTCTTCCAAGACAAAGCTATACATTTCTTTGCAGACAACAAACTTATATTTATAAAAGTACATTCAGTTTTGCTATAATTATGTTTGTCTGGGTATAAAGCTAATAAAAACAATTTTGGGTCCAAAACTATCAGTTTGGAAGTAATTTTTTCAATTAAATTTTTTACCTCCTCCCAGAAGATTTTTATTTGCCTGCATTCCCACATGCAGTGTATTAGAGTCCCTCTAGAGCCACACTTTATGCATATATCCGGTATATTATTATTATGTTTATTTAGTTGTACAGGTGTAACGCATGAGCCATTTATATTGTAGCATTCTAAGACGGCTATTTATAGATATGGTATGGGTTTTAACACAAGCCCTTTCCCACTCCTGCTCTCCAAGCGATAATGACAGGTCCACATTCCATGACATAAGTTTATCCCTCGAATTCTCTGCTACAGTGGAGATCAATAGATGACCAAACTTTTTGATTTACTTTGAAAACCTATTTTCTTAAACGTCTCTTAGAGTGTTGGTCCAATTTTTGCCAAATGTGACTTATATTAACTTAAGACCATGCCAGCAAAAAGCTATGGATTTCATGTTGCTATACTAAATTGATATAATTTAACACATCAACTAATTTGATGGCACAATGCCAAACTGAATCTGAGGCTGTATCTCTGCAATGGCAGAGTTTGTTTGTGTTATTGTCTCCCCATACTGACCACACAACATCAATTTGGTCACAGCGCCACCTATTGATCGAAAGAATTAAAGGATTAGTCCACTTTCAAATAAAATCTTCCTGATAATTTACTCACCCCCATGTCATCCAAGATGTTCATGTCTTTCTTTCTTCAGTCGAAAAGAAATTAAGGTTTTTGATGAAAACATTCCAGGATTATTCTCCTTATAGTGGACTTCAATGGCCTCCAAACGGTTGAGGGTCAAAATTTACATTACCAATGCAACATACAAAGAACTGTATGTTGCATTGGTAATGTCTGAGGTGTTATTTTTCTTGTCATATTTTGCCAACAGTATGTCTAACAGTATTAATTAAAACAGTTTAATTAATGATGAACATTTTAAATCTTGTCTTTGTTTTTGATTACAAAATAAAAACCTAAAAAACATGTTTGTCAGTAATGTCGTTGATGCGATTAAAGGTGCAATATGTAAGAATTTTGGAATATCCCAGTCCCTGGGATATTTTGGAATATCCCAAAACCACTGGGCCAGTGTTATATATTTTGTTCACTTGAGTACTTACAATATCCCAAATGTTTCCAACTATTTGTAAATCGTGAGAAAATTGCAATTTTAACCAAGGCTCCGGGACGTGTAAGGAGTCGCCTGTCCATACCCGCGTTACCCTCAGTTTCCGGTTTTATTTTTTAGAAACCATGGAAACACCAAAGACGCTTTAATATATTACATGTTTTAAAGGTGGTACAGAGGATCTTTTCATTGACTGATTTTTTTAAATGAGCGCATGCGTAAGAACAACCCCCCTCCATTTCGAGGGAACGCCTCCCAAAACTCGTGCACGAGTATTGGAACACGAGTGTTTACCACCGGCATTCGCTGTGTTATTAAGCCGGGCACACATTTAACGAGTAGCTAAAACATTCTAAGACTGTGCTCAACATACAGCGATTGTTTCCTGCTCCTGAAGCAGATTTATATACTTTCACATGGAATTTGAACACCGACTGTAATCGCAGACTGAACGCAACTGGCTCTGACTGGACGCGTTTGAGCGCGATCATTCATAAGTATCAATTTACATTCATAATCGGCCTTACAATCGTTAAGTGTGTGCGCGACTTAAAGCCGCGCACACACTTAGTGGATTCATTATGTCGGACTCACCGCAGGTAACTCATAATCTGCAGTTGTTACTCCTGTCTCCTGACAAAAACATTGCATGCGGCGCCTGTGGAGTGTGGAAAGTTACTGGAGCGCGCAGCCGCGCGTCTCTCACAAGGAACGTCATGGCAGTGATTGACAAGCCAGAGGGCCAATCGTTTACGCGATGATCGCGTAAACGATTGGCTGATGTTTTTAAGGCCCTACCTCGTGCACAGATGATGTATATTAATAATATTCCTTTCAGTGCACCTAATAAATAGTCTTTTATCAGTTAGTAAAGACAGTTTCAAGTAATATTGCAAAAATGTATAAAACAAAACATCCTATTTAGCACCTTTAATAGATAAGGGAACATCTCTTTTGATATACTTATAGACAGAAAACTAATTGTTGTTATATAGCTCAACACGTTTAGTCTTATTGTTTAGGCTAAATCTAATTTTCTAGATTTTTTGCGAGTACCATGCTTTACCACGCCTCAGAGAAAAACACTATTTTGTGAAGTAGCTAACATTGCATAATCAGATGCAGCTTTATTTTTAGTAACAGTAATACAGCATTTTCTCCATCATACAATACGTTTTATAATGTGTTATAATGTGCAATACGTTTTTTGCATGCCATTTATCAACACAAGCCATCCAGCATTTATTAATATGATATTCTAAAATCGATCTAGCTTACTGCAGTGTGCAACAGTGTCTCATAACATTTTAAACACACTCAAATGTATCTAATATGATAAACAGAGCTGTGTTACCTCATACTCATGACCGGAATAGCGGAAGCGGCGCCGGCGACTGTGGCATAATAAAAGTTCAGCTGCTCGTGAGGCGCGTGTTGCGCAATCGCTCCAGCGGCCTCGTTCAGCTCCCACAACACTCGGTCCTGCTCTGCTTCATACTACAGTAACGTTAATAATCGCATCCATGAACATAATTTCTTCCCGAGTCCTATCCCAGTTGAGGTGAAGACCACATGTCCCAAGATTCCGCGCTCAAACTTGGCGTCATCAAGCTACGCCTTTGTTTTAAATAGGCCTCTAGCGACCTCTAGCGGACAGAACATATTACAGATTGCACCTTTAACACTGTTAACAGTACAGAGTACCACTTGTACTGTGATATTTGTAAAAGGGTTAATCTGTATAATTAACTGTGTTAAACTGAGACTCCAATGCTTGTTTCAAATCATTAGAGTATAATTAATTTTTCCAGTAGGTGAAAATAGATGTGGTTTAACCCACTTTCCTGACTGTTTCTCTCTCGCAGACGAGGATCTAATGTCTCTCTGGTGCTGGATATGAGTTCTTTGGGTTCGGTGGAGCCTTTGAGTTGTGGGGTCGTGACCCCACGAGAGCGTGCCACTCAGGAATACCTGCAGTCAGCCAGTCGGGTCCTCTCACGGCAACAGCTTCGTGACATCACATTGAACACCCAGAGGCTGCACACAGAATTTGTCGTAAGTGATATTCCAGTGCACCACTAATACGTATAGCATTAATGTGGTTCAACTTGACTTTTATGACCCATGTGAATTACACACAGTTGGGGTTCAGTTAAAGTGTATTTCCTTGATGTTGTTACGGGTTGCTCCACAAAAGATGATAACCAAGCTGACTAACTAGTGGCGGAAAACAGAGAACAAAGGGAAACTAACTAGATAACAAAGGCAGGCAAAATAGGAATTTAATACAATGAAAATGAAATCAAAACTGATCATATCTGTGACAGATGTAGGATTTAATGGATGTTTTATGTGATATCTGAATGTAATATGCTGAAATCTACAGTAAGGCCTATATAAATGTAATGTGCTTATGTAATGGTGTTGACCATTTCCATTGTACTCAGTTCGGGTTTTTTATCCACAGGAGATTCCCATGAACTTTGTGGATCAGAAAGAACTGGATATCCCAAATCATGGATCAAAAAATAGATACAAGACCATTTTGCCAAGTTAGTATCTGAAGTACCACTTAACATTTCATTGTGTTATTTCACTTTGAGTTGAGTCATGGTATTGGTATTGACTACTGAAATGTTGGTATTGTGGCTACATTTTCATGCAATAAAATCAGTTAATAATTGGATTTGTGACTCAATCGGACTGAAAAGCCTTCTCGTAAACTCATTGACATTTCGATCCAATTGAAAGGGGTGGTGTAGGGGTGTATGTATCTTAAATAGTACCTGTTGCAGGTATTTGTCAGTACCTGCAAAAGACAGGGGTTGTGTCCTATTCTCAGTCTTCGTTTTTTAAACCCAGTAATGACCTAAATATAATCCATACTAAAATTTAACATTAGTAACTTTTCACACTGTCAGTCACGCACATGTGCGCAAGCACTGACAATATCCCTGTTCTTGCCTAATTTTGATCTGATCATTGAATCAGTAAGTTGTTGACTCGAGAACAGCTGCAGTCAGATCAGTTTGATTCACAAATTAATCATTCAGTATCATTTGTGAACCAATTCATCAGGTACATCGGAAAGAATTGGGTCGTTCATGAATCGGACATTGCTATTGTGTCTCAAAGGGGGGTGGCGATTTCATCATTTCGAAATAACAAGGAAAGATATGTTATGAACTGCAAATGGAGTTAAAATATTATGTTTGGAATTTGGTGAAGTTAAAGTTTCCCAAAAAAAAAACTCTGATAAAGTACCGATACTTGAAGGTGCAATATGTAATATTTTCTGTCCGCTAGAGGTCGCTAGAAGCCTATTCAAAACAAAGGCGTAGCTTGATGAGGCCAAGTTTGAGCGTAGAATCTTGGGACGTGTGGTCTTCACCTTAACGGCCGGTGGAAAAGAATCGGGATAGGACTCGGGAAGAAATCATGTTCATGGATGCGATTATTAACGTTACTGTAGTATGAAGCAGAGCAAGACCGAGTGTTGTGGGAGCTGAACGAGGCCGCTGGAGCGATTGCGCAACACACGCCTCAGGAGCAGCGGGACTTTTATTATGACACAGTCGCCGGCGCTGCTTCCGCTTTTCCGGTCATTAGTATGAGGTAACACAGCTCTTCACAGTTTATCATATTAGATACATTTGAGTGTGTTGAAAATGTTATAACGTTACTCTGTGCGTTCGCTCGGCAGCTGCTGCGAGACTTGGTTAAAATTGCAATTTTCTCACGATTTACAAATAGTTGCAAACATTTGGGATATTGTAAGTACTCAAGTGAACAAAATATATAACACTGGCCTAGTGGTTTTTGGATATTTTACTGCAAAATTCTTACATATTGCACCTTTAAATACAATAGCGAAGTAAAAATACTTTTACTATTGCTGTCCAACACTGTGCATTATGGATGTTGAAGTTTCCTTATCTATTTTGCAAAAGGGAAGACAACATCCTTTTTTCTCTAGTCAGGTAGCACTGATTTCAAAATTGTTTTGCCTTTCTACTGCATAGGCAGCCAAGTTTTATTAAAAAGCCCATTTACCCCTTCGATTATTACATATGTTTGCTTTATAAATGTCATTCTGCTGTGCACTTATGGGCCTCTGTAGTATACTGGTGAATCAATTAGAATGCTACAGAAAATTTCACAAAATTTACATTTCATTTCAGATCCACATTCCAGGGTTATTCTGAAGACTAAGAACTCAAACGACCCACTCAGCAGTTACATTAATGCCAACTACATACGAGTAAGTTTTCACGATTTCTTCAATAGCCTATGACGAAGAGCCTCTTAATGTCCTTCATGAGGTAACTTTACTTAAAGTGTTAGTCCACCCAAAAATGAAATTTCTGTCATTAATTACTCACTCTCATGTCGTTCCACACCCGTAAGACCTTCATTCACCTTCAGAACACAAATTAAGATATGTTTGATGAATCCGAGAGGTATATGACTCGTCCATAGATGGCAATATAATCAACACTTTCAAGGTCCAGAAAGGTACTAAAGACATCGTTAAAACAGTTGACGTGACTGCAGTGGTTCAAACTTAATTATATGAAACGACGAGAATACTTTTTGCACGCAAAAACAAAATAACGACTTTATTCAACAATCTCTTCTCTTCCCTGTCATTATCGCTTCATAAAATTAAGGTTGAGCCACTGCAGTCACGTCGACTTTTTTAACAATGTCTTTAGTATCTTTCTGGACCTTGAAAGTGTTGATTATATTGCTGTCTACGGACGAGTCATATACCTCTCGGATTTCATTAAAAATATCTTAATTTGTGTTCCAAAGATGAACGAAGGTCTTACGGGTATGGAACGACATGAGGGTGAGTAATTAATGACAGAAATTTTCATTTTTGGCTGAACTAACCCTTTAAATCTACTACCAGCAGAAATTGTAAAGTTAAACATTATAACAAGAAAGTGTAGTTTGATCTCAAACTTATCCAAGTATCGAAGAGTCTTGGTGCTCTAACTTGGCTCTGATGGTGCTTCATACTTACAGTTCACCTCCATTATGTCATTATATCTGTTTAAGTTCAGCACTTTTTTTTTATCCAGGGCTATCTTGGAGATGAGAGGGCCTTCATTGCCACTCAGGGTCCAATGATCAACACGGTGAATGACTTCTGGCAAATGGCCTGGCAAGAGGACTGCCCTGTCATTGTCATGATTACAAAATTGAAAGAGAAAAATGAAGTAATTTCAAATAAAAATATGCTCTTAGTATGACTAAAATAGACTGTGCACATGCAAAGAGTTTGTTTTACTGTTCCAGAAATGTGTTCTTTACTGGCCTGAGAAGAGGGGGATCTATGGGAAGGTGGAGGTCTTCATTAATAATGTGAAGGAATGTGACCACTATATAATCCGCTCCCTTATACTAAAGGTATTTGCGTTATAAGAAAAATTAATAATCCAAAAGAAATACTTTTGTCAGATAATCTAATGGATCATATATTTGTGTTCCCTCAGCATGGAGGCCAGAGTCGTAAAGTGCAGCACTACTGGTATACCTCATGGCCAGACCATAAGACCCCAGAGAGCGTTGGACCCCTGCTGCAGTTAGTTAATGATGTTGAGCAGGACAGAAGGGGCTTTACATCCTGTGGGCCAGTTATTGTACACTGCAGGTACAGGAGCTTATCAGCAAAACATTTAAAAGTGTCTACCAATTGAAGCACTGTATATAAAGTATCATTCATGTATTATAGTGAAAAACTACTCATAATCAAGTCAAATACAAAGCGCTTGAAAACCATTTAACTTACCTTTGAACTTTTGTAGTGCTGGAATTGGTCGGACGGGGTGTTTCATTGCTACAACAATTGGTTGTCGTCAGTTGGAGCTGGAGGGAGTTGTGGATGTGCTGGGAATTGTGTGCCAACTTAGGACAGACAGGTACAACTGTTTCACTGTTTTGCAATTGAAATATCATGACAACTTTCTGAATAGTTTTAGCATGTTATCGAATATGGCAGTGTTAATGTATTTGGTCTTGGCATATTAGTTCTGCTACGCTGCTGTTGATGATTGCTGCTACTTCAGAGCAAGTATGAACTTGCTACTGCTAATAGACATACAGACACACTGCTGTGAGCATGTAAGATATGCTTATTATGCATGAATAAACATACAGAAATCCCATAGCAGATCTAGGCAGGTGGAGCTGGGGGAAGAGAAGGGTTTTAGAGGAACTCTAGCCTACAGGCTACAGCAAACACTGAACCAGACTATTTAAATGTTTAGCAAGCAATCTCATTGGCTGCAGGATCAGCTGAGGCTAATCAGCTTGTGCCATATGGTAATAATGTGATTGCTTACAGATTGCACACTTGGCTCCTTCATGGTCTAAAGTGACCGAAGCCTTGAAATGTAACTTTTTTTGTTTATAAGGAAAACCTATGTAATATATTTTTGTTAATATTTTTTGATTGTTATTTAAAATTTTGAGGGTATTTTATGATACTATGGAATATTTATAAAATTTTTCTTAGCTATTTTTCCCCGTTGAAAATAATAATAAAAAAATTAATATATTTTTAAGTTTATTTTTCAATGAAAGCAGTATTCCATGTTAAAATAGAGACAAGGCATTTAAAATCCAATTTTTTTTGAAGGTAGATTAGTGCCATCTGGTGGGAGTAAAAAAAGAAACTTTGTTGTGACCACTAGATTCCTATATAGTTCAATATAAAGTGGCCTGTAAATTCTCTAATGGTTTTTATACATAAATACTTATTTTTATTAAGTTGTGGATTTGGATTTATGACATTCTCAAAGACTACTTTTGTCAAGGTTTAGATTTTTTTTAATTTTATTTATTTTAATGTTGATTTGAAGTGTCTGTTTTTGCATAAATTTTACAACAGTCCAACCTGAACACAGAGGAGGACATTTTGTCACACATAAAATCAAAATTCAATAAAAATGTAACAAAAATGAACAGGTATGTTTTATTACAGCTTTATAAACCTGGGTCTGATCTGATTTCAACCTCTTATTTTACTTTTTTGGCTCAATTTTACCATACAGTTACAGCCACACCGGTTCATTTGTGTGTATAATAGTGTGTCTGTGAGTGTGTGTGAGTAAGTGAGTGTGTCTGTTCTGTACTCAATATTTTAGAGTGTAACCTATTCCTTGCTGTTCGCTTCTTTTACTGCTTTGTGACTGAATTATTGATTTTATTTCACACATTTGCAAAAACGCTCTGTGTTATAGTTGCGCTAGTTCATATATATGTGTGTGGGGGGAGGGGGGTGGGGGTTGGATGTGCCTATTTTGTGCACTTAACATTTTAGAGTCACCCCTTCATTCCTGTGCACTTTTTTTCTGCACAGTTGCTGATTTGTAGTTTGTACCACCAAAAGATTCTCTAAGTTTCATATTTTTTCGTATTTTCCATTAACTTTCTATGTCGGTCATTTTTGATTGTGAAAGAACCAAGTGTGATTTTGATTTTTTTTTTTATTTCGAGCCTTTAACATATCCAGATCATGTCCATTATTTTTTTGTGTGTGTGTGTGTGTGTGTGTTCACATAGCTTTTGGCGACAAAAGTCACCAAGTGTCATCCCATTCCGATGAAGCAAATAAATGTAAAATTTCAAAACGTAAACTTTTTTTGGTCATTTTTGACCTTAGAGGACCAGAGGGTGTATAACAAACTTAATTATCATTTTAATATTTCTTAAATTTGGGGACGGAAAACAGGAATCGCTATACAGCCTAATGTGATTATTGTGGAGGTGGCGCTGTTGCATATTCAACAGGCTTGCTGTTTCAGAACAGTTTGCAATTAATGAATATCAAGTGATTGTCATAATTCATCAACATAAGCAATGTTGTTGCCTGTAATCATGTGGTGTCTTTTTCCACAGGGGTGGTATGATCCAGACCGAGGAACAATATGAATTTGTGCATCATGCCTTGAGTCTCCATGAAAGCCGCCTTCCTGTGGAGCCTGGACAATGAATTTTAACACCTAGAGGAGCTTCAGTTTTCATACCAAGAGATCTGCTATTGCCATGAGGTGTCTGAATCAAGAGAGAATGCGGCAGATAATGTTTGAGAAGATGGATTTTTGTTACGTGCGTGTCAAGGCAAGGGTTGCACACATCTGATGTTGTCTGGAAGCCGGTGTTGTCGGCAAATGTATTACTTGTCATAACCTTTCAATAGCCTCTGTCAGCTTTTCAAGGCTCTCAAATGGTTTTGCCACTAGTGTTGAAGTGTATCAGTGTCATTGTACAAGGTCCAGTTCCACTAAATAATGCTTTTTTAACACAGTATAAACAGCACAAAGACTTTTATATCAGTTTTGCTTCATTTTTTTCTGATTATAGGTTGCAAAACACTGTGGGCATTTTAAATATACTGAATTGTCTTTATGCTGCAGTATAAATGAGGTATTAATATTCTGCGTATGATAGAATGATCATGTTTCATCAGAATCCACATTCATTTTTCATTTTTGTACCTATTTGTTAACAGTTTATGAGCATATTCTTACACGATTTTAAAATATTTTGACTGTTTCCTGTGTTGCTGCTGCTGAATCTACAGCTGTGAGTTTAAAGTCTAAATTGAATGTTATGAGAGGCTGGATGCCTCAATTTATATTGCGTTGTCATCGCTGTAATGCACACAACAGCAAAACCAGCAAACAAATGACTCTTATGAGCGGGTTCTTTTAAATAACAAACAAATATGGAATTCATAATTTTTCTACTCTGTCTTCAGACTTACTAAATCTGTCACCGATCCTTATGGAACCAGAATTAAGTAGATTAAAACTGAATTTAAAAATCCTTATTATTAGGGAAGAGAATCATAGAAAATTAACTAATTGAATAAATATATAAAGAAACAAAAGTATTTAATATAGCTAAAATTCTGGAGATTTTATTTTTATCTAAAGGTAATGTTATTTTAGTGTCTTATTAAATATTAATGTTTTAATATTTCACCCCAAATGCATACATTTTTAGTGTATTTTAGGGTTCATGTATCCCGGGACCACAAGGGTTTTGCTGCTAATACTGCAGTTGTTTATGGCTTTAGAAATTAACTAAGTTGTATAAGAGTGAATATTTCTAAGACATTTGTTTTCTATTGTATTTATTATTATGAAAATTATTGTTATTATTACCTGATACTTTTATAAACTATGGTTATCGTCAGTGTGCACTGTTACGCTATATATTTTCCACTATGTGGGCTTAATGTTAGGCAGTCAGTGACTTTTTCCTATTTATGCTTAATGATGATTAATGTGAATACTCTCAATAATAAACAATCTATCATAACCACAATAACAGTATTATAATCTGCACATATAGATGCCTCAGACAGTGAGGGTAGCAGTATAATCTGTTTTAATATGAAACTTTGGTTGTGGTAGAATTAATTAGTCTCGTATAATGGGATGTATATTATAAATGCATAACTTGGTCCTGATAATCCTTTAGAAGATATTTGTTTATGCTATACAGATAGTTCTTTGCATTTATATTGTGTGTTCAGTCCTATTACAATGTTAAACCCTCACCTAAAGCCATAATATCTCATGTTTACATTTTTGGCACTGCAAGTTCATCAAATATGCTTATTCTGTTATTAAAACCTGTCATGTGAAGAAGTGTTTTTGTAAATAAGTGAAACTGCCTAGTCAGAAAGCAAAGTACAGAAACTATGATTCTGACTTTATGGTCATTACTGCCAATAAATGAACCCTCGGTTGTCATGTCTGGATCAGGTATTTTTGTTCTCAGGGGCTGTTTAAGTTACACAACACCGTTTTCAACTAAAAACGGAAAACTTCTTATGCGATTTGGCTATTCATTTACATAACAGCATTTTGGTGACCTCAAAACGCAAACTTTTGAAAACGGTCTCCATGTAAACAACAACAAAAACGCAATTCTGTGAAAACGATGACGGCATGTACATGTGCATTACATGATCAGTCTATAATGTTTCATTGCCATCTAAAGGATTGTTTGGCAATGGTGTCGTCTGTACGTGGAAAACTCAAAGGAAAAACGTATCCGTTTTAACCATACCGTTGTCAATTTTTTTATATATCAAATGTAAATTTATGTCCCTGTTACAATTGTCTTGGTTAAATAAACATTACATATAAAGAGAGACCAAATACAATTTTAATTTGTATTTTTACACTATGTTCTATTTATTAAAACCAAGTATAAATTTCGTTAAGTTTTACGCATTTTTACATTTAATCCATAATAATAGGCTAACTAAAGGCAGTAACAATTTAATATATATACAGTATCTCACAGAAGTGAGTACACCCCTCACATTTTTGTAAATATTTTATTATATCTTTTCATGTGACAACACTGAAGAAATGACACTTTGCTACAATGTAAAGTAGTGAGTGTACAGCTTGTATAACAGTGTACATTTGCTGTCCCCTCAAAATAACTCAACACACAGTCATTGTCTAAACCGCTGGCCACAAAAGTGAGTACACCCCTAAGTGAAAATGTCCAAATTGGGCCCAAAATGTCAATATTTTGTGTGGCCACCATTATTTTCCAGCACTGCCTTAACCCTCTTGGGCATGGAGTTCAACAGAGCTTCACAGGTTTCCACTGGAGTCCTCTTCCACTCCTTCATGACGACATCACGGAGCTGGTGGATGTTAGAGACCTTGCGCTCCTCCACCTTCCGTTTGAGGATGGCCCACAGATGCTCAATAGGGTTTAGGACCGGAGACATGCTTGGCCAGTCCATCACCTTTACCCTCAGCTTCTTTAGCAAGGCAGCGGTCGTCTTGGAGGTGTGTTTGGGGTCGTTATCATATTGGAATACTGCCCTGCGTCCTAGTCTCCCAAGGAAGGTGATGATTTATGGTTCCCTCAATGAACGGTAGCTCCCCAGTGCCGGCAACACTCATGCAACCCCAGACCATGACACTCCTTGCCTGGCAAGGCCAGACTGATATATCTTCTACAAGATATATCAGTCTGGTCAGTCCGCCCTCCGTCGCGATTCGAGTCAACTCCAAACCGTACCGTGCAATCAGATTCGTTTATTTCAGTGACGCAAACAGCGTCACTCTAGTGTGGCGAAAGTCTTTTCAATATCAACAAAGATTGTGCACCGAGAGTTTGTTCTATTCAGCCGTGAATTCAGTTTTAAATGACCAAAAACACATTATTTACTTTTCGCTGTTGACTCTCTTGTCGCTTTGCTAACGTCATATCCGCCCTTCTCTGATTGGTTTACTCCGCTTCCTGTTTTGCTCGGATTTGCTCTGCCCTAGAAATCGAATTGATTCAATGGCCGACCAGGTACAGTGGTGAGGCTGGATTTTCCAGGCAATGACACTCCCACCACCATGCTTGACTGTAGGCAAGACATACTTGTCTTTGTACTCCTCACTTGGTTGCCGCCACACACGCTTGACACCATCTGAACCAATGTTTTATCACTGAGCACGTGCACTCAACTTCTTTGGTCGACCATGGCGAGGCCTGTTCTGAGTGGAACCTGTCCTGTTAAACCGCTGTATGGTCTTGGCCACCGTGCTGCAGCTCAGTTTCAGGGTCTTGGCAATCTTCCTATAGCCTACGCCATCTTTATGTAGAGCAACAATTCTTTTTTTCAGATCCTCAGCGAGTTCTTTGCCATGAGGTGTCATGTTGACCTTCCAGTGACCAGTATGAGAGAGTGAGAACGATAACACCAAATTTAACACACCTGCTCCCCATTCACACCTGAGACCTTGTAACACTAACAAGTCACATGACACAGGGGAGAGAAAATGACTAATTGGGCCCAATTTGGATATTTTCACTTAGGGGTGTACTCACTTTTGTGGCCAGCGGTTTAGACATTAATGGCTGTGTGTTGAGTTATTTTGAGGGGACAGCAAATTTACACTGTTATACAAGCTGTACACTCACTACTTTACATTGTAGCAAAATGTCATTTCTTCAGTGTTGTCACATGAAAAGATATAATAAAATGGGGTGTACTCACTTCTGTGAGATACTGTATGTATATTATTTGTGATGTTTAGCTTTTCTTTTTAATAGTCTATTTATTGTCAGCAGTCATCAAGCTTGTACACACTGATCAGTGGTCACAGACACAAAGATGTACCTTTAATTTCCCCAAGCGAATTGCTCACTAAACCTGCGCAGTCATGTTTTCAGGCCATTTCAAGTTTGATTTTGACATGACATAATGTGGTAATATCTAGGGGGGGAGTTGTTTACTTTTCAATTAGTCTTCCCATTAACGCCATTGTTGTTGTCTTCATTCAGGCTGATTCGACGAGAATGCCCACGAAAACAAGTGGCGGGATTTATCGCACAAACCAATCATATCCAATCATAGCGCGATGGAAGCACTGCCTCCTCTCATGTGATTTTCCCACATTCATTCTCAGTTAGCCCCCACTAAACCCACCGCACGCTTTGGGGGTTCTGATCAAGGGAGGCACGAGAAATGCGGATTCCCCGCTGTAACTTCACCTGCGGGTGTCGCTGTTGGACAGTGTTTCTTTAGAAAAATGAGTAACTTTTACACTTTGTAATGTCAAATTTTGTAATATTTGCGTTGTTTTATTTTTGTAATATGGATTATTTTCTTATCCAGTTTTTTTGAGGCGGCACTGCTTCCCTTGCCTCCTTGGAGAAAACGCCCCTGGTGTAAACGTACCCTTATTTTGATGTTCTTTTCATTCCATTTGGTTTTTCCTTTTCCTCAGTTGCCTAGGTTTTTAATGCTGTGCCCCAATTTGCCTACTCATACTACGCCCTAAAAGTACTCTTTTTGTGGAGAAAAAATATATACTTTAGAGTGTGTACGCATTAGAGCAGTAGACAAACATAAGGTTTGAAGCTTGACGCTGCTATTTTTAACCAATAAACAGAACAAAAAACAGTTGAAGGATGAAGTGCACACACAAGGGAATGCAAACAACACACTCTTACAACCACAGAAAGATAACAGCACCGAGTTACCGACAGAGATGAAGGTTACACTTTATTTTGATGGTCCCTTTTAAAAATTCTGTTGACTAGAAGTAACTCTGAACTACATTTCAACTTTGTCGCTCTGAGACCCTGAAAATACTTATTACAAGTCGCACGCTTCGCTTTGAAACACAATGCATATATTTATATAATTAAATCGTCGTCTTTACGATTAGAAAATCGCGCCAAGCAATATCGCGATTTCTCTTTAATGTTGGTATATCTCGCAGCTCTAGACTAACTGTTTGTGACTGTCATTCACTGAAATTTAGCTGCAGCTAATTGTAACCTTGCGCAACCCACAGTTCGAAAACCCCTACTCTAAACAAATATAAATGTTATTGTTTTTCCTCACAGTTTTGCTAGTTTTAGTCTCAAGCTGATGATGTAAAATCCAGGAAAGCATGCCCATTGTCCATGCTCCTCGAGTTGTATCAAAGTCCCTTGAAGACAAGTCATTTTACTCGCATTTTAAAATGTGACGAGATTTCTTGTCGAGGCGAAAAGTAGTCTCATGACAGAGTGGTTAGGATGATTAGGAAAGAATATGCCACCGCTACGTTTACATTATGCCTCCACTGTCGTTTTGCTTTGTATTTAAAAAAAAAAACATTTAACGGTCGCCGCTGCTCAATATCTACAGAGTACGCGCGATCGCGAAAGTGAAAGTAAACGCGAGGGCGCATTCAAACGCGATTTCAATAACCCGCATTTTGAAAGCGGCTCCCTGATGAATACAAATATCTCTCAATATGAGAGCTATTTTAGGCTGGGCAGTGTAGTTGTAACCATCTCTTAGCTCTATATCAAAGACAAATTTGGTCTTATTTGCACTTTGAATATCGAGAGAGTGCGATTATGGTTGCACTTATTGTAAAGTGTTACCATAAAATGAATAACGGTTTTCTCTTAATCTTATTAAGCACAAACAATAAGGTTTCATTTGTTAACTTTAGTTAATGCACTGTGAACTATCATGAACTAACAATGAATGACTATTTTTATTAACTAACATAAACAAAGATTAATAAATACTGTAGCAAATATATTGCTCATTGTTAGTTGATGTTGGTTAATACGTTAATGTTAATAAATGAGACCTTCAGTTAGGAGTTCAGTTAGGAGGTCAAAAGTTGTAGAAGCTCATAAATCATAAACAGCAAGGTCTAAAGAGACTGAAATCATGCAGAAGAGAAGTCAGTCAGTTGAGTTAGTGGCAAAACCTTTTATAGTACTTGAGTATTGTTGACTTTTACTGCATATGATAATTCATACTCAGAAAGTAGAACTGAAATGACATTCATTACAAGATGATTAGTTAAAACATTTCAAATACACCTGCAGAATATTTTTCTAGTCATGTATTTCGCCATTGAGGATTTCTTAAACATAGTGTGTAAAAATCTTGTCTCGTCTCGTGAACTCAATCTCGAGTCTCGTCTCGTGAGCTACCTGTCTCATCACACCCCTACTTGGCGGCCATCTTTGAAACACCCCTCGGGCATGCAAGTGCAGCTCCTGTCTCTTTGAATGGGGAAACATCAAATACTCCAAAGCTGTTTGCCAAGCTTTCGATTAAATTTCATATTTGAAATCACCAATGAAATCTGACAACAACTATCTCATAAATTTTGTTTCTAAATGCTCGAATCATGACAAAAAACAATATTTTTCAGGCTGGATCAAGATAACGTGCATGCGCAGACCTAACTGCGCGTCTCTATAGGAAGCACGCGTCTGACTGTTTCTATAGGAACCGGAGCTTCTAACGACCGCTGCAGTGACGCGATGACTTTACCAAACGGCGATTGCCGGGACTTATTCCGCCATATTACGCGTTGCACTTTCTCCCATTCAAAACAATACGAGTGACGTGTTATTCTATAGTCTTTTGGTTGTATGCTCAGTGCTCACATGACTGATTGATTGATAAGCTCAAATCTGATTGGATAAGAGTACAACAGACCCATGTACAAATTGAGAAATGTCAGAAAAGTCTCAAAATATACACTTAAATCCAATACGATTCACATGTGATGGTTTGTATATTTATCATTTCAATTTAATCTGTAAAAGCTGACACATTTTAAAGCAAGATGGAATTTACTTTATATAATGTAAATAATAATTGATTATAATGTACTAAACTGAATTAAATATATACGAGTTATCCCAGACAGTAACATAGTGTGGCCCAGATCCGGCCCAAATCTGGTACATGTGGTTTACACGCAGACCAGATGTGGGCCGGATCTGGCCCGACACTATGTTGCTGTCAGGGATGCCTCTATACAATCAAAATGACTTTCAAAAAGATACATATTTTCTGGTGCCATTTTAAACCGCCAAGCCATTTAAAACACTTTCCACACATAGGGTCTCACATCTGCATACCTTCTCAGGTGTATCTGTAAGTGTGATGTCAAGATTTTTTTAATAAAATCTGATCTTATTTAACTGATCAAAATCTGAATTTAATGGATCAAGTCTTCCACAAATGAATGTGCAAGTGATTATTTAAACTGCTCTATTTTGTAAACCTCTTGAAACACTGAGGAACACTACAAGTTCTTTCCAGAATGAGTTTGCAGATGACGTTTCAGGTCTTTATTATATGTGAAACTCTTTTCACACTGAAGACACGTGAAAGGCTTCTCTCCAGTGTGAAGCCTCATGTGAATGTTAAGATTTCCTTTAAGTGTGAAACTCTTCCCACACTGAGGACAGGTGTAAGGCTTCTCTCCAGTGTGAACTCTTATGTGAACCTGAAGATTTGCTTTGTTTTTGAAACTCTTTCCACAGTGACGGCACATAAAGGGTTTCTCTCCAGTGTGAGTCATTACATGCCTCTTAAGATATCTCATGTCATTGAAACTCTTTCCACACTGATGACATATAAAAGAGTTCTCTCTTAAATGAATCCTCATGTGTCGATTAAAATTTAAATGATATCTGAAACTCTTTCCACACTGAGCACATACAAATGGCTTCTCTCCCGTGTGAGTTCTCATGTGAGCATTAAGGGTTGGTTTATGTGTAAAACTCTTTCCACAATGAGGGCAGGTGTAAGGCTTCTCTCCAGTGTGAACTCTTCTGTGGCTTTTAAGGCTTCCGTTTCGAATGAAACTTTTCCCACAGTCTTGACAGGTGTAAGGCTTCTCTCCAGTGTGTATTCTCATGTGAATTTTAAGGCTTCCTTTTAGAGTGAAACTTATTCCACACAGTTGGCAGGTGAAAGGGATCTCTCTAGTGTGAATTCTCAGGTGAATTTTAAGGTTTCCTTTTCGGTTGAAACTTTTTCCACAATGTTGGCAGGTGAAATGGCTTTCTCCAGAGTGAATTTTCATGTGGACATTAAAGTTTCCTAGTTGATCAAAACTCTTTCCACACTGTTTGCAGGTAAAAGGCTTTTCTCCAGTGTGAATTCTCATGTGGACTTTAAGATTTCCTTGTTGATTGAAAATCTTTCCACACTGTTGGCAGGAGAAATAACTTCTGGTAGCTCGTGAGGAAGTCTTTTGAGTCTGTGAGCAATTAAAAGATTTGCCTCCAGTTGTGAAATCATGACATTCCTCATACTGATCTTTCTCTTCTGTTTCATTCAGTTCTTGACTCTCCTCTTTAAGTGCTATCAGGTCTAAGTTGAACAGAGATAAATAAAAGTTCAGCTTTAATGGCACAAAGCAAGACATAAAACATTTAGACATTTAAAGTATCAAAAACAGCAACATCGTGCTTTCAATCCTGATTCTGGGATTGTGTATGTCTCACTTATCTAACACACTCACTTGTTCAGGTGTGTTAAATAAGCCGCGTTTCACCCCAGACTTATTACTAGCTGCGTTTCCATAGCGGTCTAAAGTACCGTGAAGATAGTCCGGTGACGTAGGACTGCGCGCAACTTTCCAGTTCCAGCTGGATTTCGTCCTCCGCTTATAAGCTTAAAGGGTTAGTTCACCCAAAAATGAAAATTCTGTCATTTATTACTCACTCTCATGTCGTTCTCCACCCCTAAGACCTTCGTTCATCTTCGGAACACAAGTTAAGATATTTTTGATTAAATCCGATGGCTCAGCGAGGCCTGCATAGACAACAATGGTACTTCCTCTCTCAAGATCCATAAAGGTACTAAAAACATTTAAATCAGTTCATGTGAGTACAGTGGTTCTACCTTAATATTATAAAGCGATGAGAATATTTTTTGAGCGCCAAAAAAAACAAAAGAACGACTTTTTAACAATATCTAGTGATGGCCGATTTCATAACACTGCTTCTTGAAGCATCGGAGCTTTACGAATCAAATCAGTGGATTGGAGCGCCAAAGTCGCGTGATTTCAGCAGTTTGGCGGTTTGATACGTACGGAGCCCCGCACATGACATGCAAGAAAAAAAATTCAATCGTGCGCACGTTTTAGTAAATTGAGGGAACGAATTAGTAAATCGTGCGCACGATTTAGCCTGCATGTCATGTCCAGGGCTCCGTAGATACGCAATCCGAATCACTGATTCGACTCAAGATTCATAATGCTCTGAAGCAGTGTTTTGAAATCGGCCATCACTAGATATTGTTAAAAAGTCATTTTTGGTTTGGTTTTTGGCACAAAAAATATTCTCGTCGCTTTATAATATTAAGATAGAACCACTGTACTCACATGAACTGATTTAAATATGTTTTTAGTACCTTTATGGATCTTGAGAGAGGAAGTACCATTGCTGGCTACGCAGGCCTCACCGAGCCATCGGATTTAATAAAAAATATCTTAATTTGTGTTCTGAAGATGAACGAAGGTCTTACGGGTGTGGAACGACATGAGGGCGAGTAATGACATTATTTTCATTTTTGGGTGAACTAACCCTTTAATAAAGCCTGAACCTCATTGTCAGTCCATCGGTCGTATTTTTTAAACTCCATTGTTGATTTGAATAGCAAACAACTCTTACTGCACGCACCACAACAGACTTTAAATAATGATAGTTGAAATAAAATGCTGCATAGAGTCAACCAATCAAAATGCTGCATGAACTCAACCAATCAGCATGTTCAGCGTCCAAGTCCCACCCCCGAAAGTTTCGGAACTTTGAAAAAGGACTACCTCGCGAGCAGGTACTTTCAGAGGGGACATTTTTGACTTCATTTAGACCCTGGTTCCTGTGGTCGAAACACACTGAGTACCACCCCAAAGTTCCTAGTTCCTGGGGAAAGTTCCTGCGGTGGAAACGCTGCTATAAAGGAGACATACAAAGGCTACATTCACACTGTCAGTCCAAATCCAATTATTTGTGCATCCAATTGGAATCTAAAATGAATGACGTCCACATTGTATATCATAACTGTTCTGATACCGCTCTTTCGTTTTCTGGAATATCTGCATTGGTTTATATGGCAATGACGTTGCGTTGGTAGCAGTGATGCGCGGGTCAATGTATAAACAACCCGCACCCGACCGACGTTTTCAACTAACCCGCCCGCAACTCGGACCGCAAAAAAAGAAGAAGAAAATATTGTACCCAACCCGCATTTTTTAAAAGTAGTAAATGCTCATCGTAGCGTCATTGGGCCATAGACGTAGGAACTAGGGGTGCGGGGGGGCGCCTTAGGAGCGCAAACTGTTATTTTTCTGAATACTGTATGATATAGCCTAGTGTTATGTAATAAAGGCTTGATTTATTCATTTATTTCGTTTCATTTTCTTAACAATTAAGATGCTGCATGTGTTTATCCAGTCTAATCGAAGTGTGCGTCTCTCCCCCGACTTTCCCAACAAAAATCCCGCCCCCTCTCAGAAAATACATAAAACTGACATTACTGAGCTATATGCGTTTAAAATGTGTAAATAGCATCACAAGAAGTACACATGACAAAGCCAGCACTTTGGTCATCATCTTTAATTATTTCGGCAAATGTCTCCCACACTTTGCTCTTTCTATTTGTGTATTTGCGGAGCTTCCACTCCCCAGTCTTCACCTTTTCTCTTGCCGCCTCCATCTCTACCTGCAGACTTAGCTCGTGCGTCATCTTCGCGCCAGTTATTCAGCCAATAAAGTGTAGGCCTATGTATTTCATAGAAAATTGTGTCTAGTACTATATAAATTACAAAGGTTTAATTGGCATCTTTATTTCAAACGACCCGACCGACCGCGACCCGAATATCATTAAAAATATTTTTGGATGACTCGTAACCGCGGGTAACCGCGGGTGACCGCAGGCACCCGCTCATTTTGGATCAACCCGCGCATCACTGGTTGGTAGGCATACGCAAAAAACAACAACCACAACATAGAGGGGTTTGCAGTGCAGATGTCTTATTTACAACATGACAATGTGTGCAGCAGCAGAAACATGGACTGGTATGTGTGGGTTTATTCCGTGCTGTCGTCTCCGCCAGTTTAAAAAAATTCACCCCCTCTTAGTTGTCATGAAGGGCAAAATTAGCTATATAAACCAAAACCACAATTTGTACCAGGCTGTAAACGTTTTTTCTGCTGTAAAGTTGGGCATTTTAACATGGGACTCAATAAGATTCTGCTCTCTTTTGGAGCCTGTCCCTAGCGGCCAGTCGATGAATTGTAGTTTAAGTCACTACCGTATTGGCTTCAAGAGAAACGGGGGCTTTTACATTTGGCATGAGAAAGTCACATAAACCACACGAAATCCAATCAGAGCAGTCAGACAGAAACGGATTTCCAGAAATGCAATTTGAATTGGATTTCAAACACATATGGATGTAGCTTGAAACACATTTCATGAGATTTTTTGCCATTCACACTTTCTAAATCGGATATGCACAAAAATTGGATTTGGACTGACAGTCTGAACGTAGCTAAAATGTGGAGAGTGGAGGGTCACCAGCACCAGGACTGAAAACAATTCTCCTAGATCCTATATCCACTAAGCTGCCGAAAAAGAAAATAGTGTTATGGCAAGTAGGGTGGTTCCAAGAGCCAATGGAACAGAGCAAGACTGAAGGAATGAGTGCTGCATAACATGCCAGTCTCAAGTCCCACGGAGGACCTCCGCCCTGCTTGCCACAAGTGTCCTCTCAACTATGTTCAGTTTTGCAGAATAACAGTTTTATGTTTTCGGTCTCTAGTAGGGGTGTAACGGTGCACTGAATACGATACGTACCTCGATTATGGGGTTACGGTTCGATACGAGTTGGGTACAACAGGAGAAAGCAACAAATCCACAACGCTGGGTGTCTTTTCATTTATTTTGAACAGACAGTACTGCAAATTACAGTTTGTTCCACACAGCGGCATTTAGTCCCCCTGAGGTACTTGGTGTGTTGCCAAATTGGGCTGTTCAAACTTCTGCATTATGTTCTACAATATATAGCTACTTCACGAAAAACGTACTGTAGTTCTGTCTGAAGTTAAAATGGTAAGCACATTCTTCTTCTTTTTTTGTTGTCGGATTATCGTACAGTATGTATCAATGAATGACATTTTTGGATGACAATGGCATGTGCATTAACGTGTGTGAAATGCCTGCTAATTACGTTTATTACAATCACTTATATTGGGCACTTTTTGGATTTCAGTTGGCTTAATCTTACTGTTGACACTGAAAAAGTGTCTTAAAAAGAAATACAACTGCATATGCTTTATAAACACAAATGATCGCCTTGCAAGTGGTTCCACCATTTCGCCTTCCGTATTCTTCACAAAGCTTACGCTGTATGTCCTACGCCTTCCCTATTCTACTTACGGAAAAAATGGAACTGTTGCCGTGTTCGTTCCGTAAGTTGAATAGCGAAGGCGTAGGACATACAGCGTAAGCTTTTTGAAGAATATGGAATGCGGAATGGCGGAACCACTTGCAAGGCGATCATTTGTGTTTATAATCCTGGAATGTTTTCATCAAAAACCTTAATTTCTTTTCGACTGAAGAAAGAAGGACATGGGCATCTTGGATGACATGAGGGTGAGTAAATGATCAAGAAAATTTTATTTGAAAGTGAACTAATCCTTTAAAATTTTGGTTGTGTTTTTCTTGGAGTGGTGGGTTTGGTGAGCTTTTGGGCTGGAAATAGTTGACCCAATCTGTCAACACTGCTTGGTACAGTTATAGCCTCCTTTAGTTTATTAAGCGCTAAGCAGTATGCATCTATAACAATCTAAAACAGAATGCACTCTTGTATAGGTCATATTTTTTTGTAGGGATGATAAAAACAAAAGGTATTATTTAGTTACAATCATCTACAAAGCTGAAAAGCATATTGTGTTATAAAAGTACAAAATAAAAAGAATGAAAAGTAAAACTTGTGCAGAGATTACTTATTGCACTCCTGTAGTCTTTTCTCCCAAGCTCCGGTGATTGGCACATCTGGCTCATATTGGCACATATTACCCACTCCATGTCAAATAAAACTGTTTTAATTATGACACACGTGACATTCTTGAAAAATATCATTAATTTCTGTAGAGCTGGACATTTCAATAAGGACCAAATGACTGACTTCAGCTTTGAGAATGAAACCAACCTATTTGTTCCTCAGTGTCTTCTTGTTTCACACTGAATGCTTCTTCGATCTTGATGTCTTCACTCTCCTCTTTAATAAACGGCATCTTTATAATAGTGTGTCACATGGATCCCAGTTGCTTCACCAGGAGTGTTTCTGTGTGTTTAGACAATGTCATGTTTAAGATGAGAATAATAGAAAGAAAAATAAATCCAAACTAAATCACTATGTTTGTCTCAATCAGCTGCTTCAGAAGGATAGTTAATGGCATTAAAGGTGCAGTATGTAAGATTTATCGTCGCTAGAGGCCTATTCAAAACAAAAGGCGTAGCTTGATGACGACAAGTTTGAGCGCGGAATCTTGGGATGTGTGATCTTCACCTCACAGCCAGTGGAAAACAATTGGGATAGGACTTAGGAAGAAATTATGTTCATGGATGTGATTATTAACATTGCTGTAGTATGAAGCAGAGCAGGACCGAGTGTTGTGGGAGCTGAACGAGGCCGCTGGAGCGATTGCGCAACACACGCCTCACGAGCAGCGGAACTTTTATTATGCCACAGTCGCCGGCACCGCTTCCGCTTTTCTGGTCATAAGGTCATCAAATTAGATACATTTGAGTGTGTTGAAAATTATGTAATAACGTTACTCTGTGCGTTCGCTCGGCGGCTGCTGTGAGACACTGTTACACACTGCAGTAAGATAAATCGATTTTAGAATATCATATTAAATGCTGGATGGCTTGTGTTGATAAATGGCATGCGATCAATTTTAAAACGTTTTGTATGATGGAGAAAATGCTGTATTACTGTTACTAAAAATAAAGCTGCATCTGATTATGCTATGTTAGCTACTTGACAAAATAGTGTTTTTCTCTGAGGCATGGTAAAGCATGGTGCTCGCTAAAAAAAATTTTGATTTAAACAATAAGACTAAACGTGTTGAGCTATATAACAATAATTCGTTTTCTGTCAATAAATATATCAAAACCGTTGTTCCCTTGCCTATTAAAACGTAATATATTAAAGCGTCTTTGGTGTTTCCATGGTTTCTACAAGAAACCGGAAACCGAGGGTAACGCGGGTATGACGCAATTAACAGGCGACTCCTCACACGTCCCGGAGACTTGGTTAAAGGATTAGTCCACTTTGAAATAAAATTTTCCTGATAATTTACTCACCCCCATGTCATCCAAGATGTTTATATCTTTCTTTCTTCAGTCGAAAAGAAATTAAGGTTTTTGATGAAAACATTCCAGGATTATTCTCCTTAAAGTGGACTTGTACGTGCTTCCGCTTTCCGTATTCTTCAAAAAGCTTAGGCCATATGTCCTACACCTTCCCTATTCTACTTACGGAACGAACGCAGCACCAGATCCATGTTTTCCGTAAAGTAGAATAGGGAAGGCGTAGGACATATGGCGTAAAATTTTTGAAGAATATGGAAAGCGGAAGCACAAACAAAGGCAATCATGTGTGTTTATAAAGCATATACAGTTGTATTTTTTTTTAGAAAATGACAGATCGTTTCACTAGATAACACTCATATTCCTTGTCTGTTATCATTTAAAGCTGCACTGAAACTGTAATTTTGACCTTCAACCGTTTGGAGCCCATTGAAGTCCACTATAAGGAGAATAATCCTGGAATGTTTTCATCAAAAACCTTAATTTCTTTTCGACTGAAGAAAGAAAGACAAACATTTTGGATGACATGGGGGTGAGTAAATTATCAGGAAAATTTTATTTCAAAGTGAACTAATCCTTTAAAATTGCAATTTTTTCACAATTTACAAATAGTTGGAAACATTTGGGACATTGCAAGTACTCAAGTGAACAAAATATATAACACTGGCCTCGTGGTTTTTGGATATTTTACTGCAAAATTCTTACATATTGCACCTTTAAATTACCTGATTAGCCAAAAAACGCTACATTTTATACAAATTAATAAAAGAACACAAATTAATTAAATATGAAGATAATTCATATTTAGTTATGATTTATATTTGGTATTAAAAGATTTGTATATTATGCTATATTTCACAGATTCAACTTTTAATGAAAATATTTTCATTTTTTATTACACGTTTGTGTTCTCGTTGCATTTACACAGTTTTGACCAGCAGTTGTCGTCAGTGTGCGATGATTCGAACACTTCGAAATCAGTGAATCGTTTTGTGAATCATTTGGTTCAATGAACCCGGTGAACGCCGAGTACATCTGCTTGTAAGTGGCGAATTCGTGTTTATGATGTACTGCTTCGCAATACGACGAGCGAAATGAAACGCACAAGTTATGTTACTCAGGTGTGGATGCGCTTAACTCATACAAAATAACGTTCATTGTTGCTATTCGGTAAAGCATTACAGTGTTATATTCAACAATAATCCATTTAACCGTTATCTGTGAAACTGCCTGAATGGTTTATATTCATTTAAACACTTTAAACAGAAAACAAACAAACCTTTCTTCAGCCGAATCATATCGGTCAGCACAAACGCAGAAGCGAAGCGCGGCACAGCCTTACGACGTCATATAGTCAGACCAAAATAAAAGTCTTTTGCACACAATTTACATACTGAAAACACAGAGAAATTATTAATTTAAATATTATTTGACCCCTTTTTCGCAGATTCCCAAAGCTATTAATATCACCTTTTTTCTCAAAAGCTTCTGGCTTATATCTACATGTACTCAAGTGTGAAGTGTTCATGTGATTCACAATACCACAGCACAGAGCATTTGTGATACTCCCTGTTGAGGATAAAGTCAAGCACATATTCAGTTTCTTCAATTGTCAAAAAATATGAACACTTTATTGTTTCTAATAAACTGGTTATTGCATTTTGTATTTGGGTCATTAGAATAAGTTTACAACTTACAACAAGTGTAAAAAACATGATGGAGGTATAATTGATTTGGAAGTTTTATTAAGTGATAATAATGAGATTATGTTGTTTTTATAATCAATTAACACTGCTTTTGTCACTTTTTACAAGATGGACAAAATTCGTCACCAAAAATGACACTTTTGGTTATCCGAATGACAATATTTTTAAACAATGCTAACACGCTGATATATAGCTAACTAGCAAAAGGACAATTAAACATTTTATATTTAATACAAGTTTTTTAAATAGTACAACATTTTCCATGTTTTATAGTAGTTGTACGGAATGACCTGATGTTTCGGGACATGCGCATGAGCAAGTTAAAACGTTAATTTTTCAAATAGTTAAAAGAGAGTTAGTTACTTTGCTTCATGACCATGTGGTTTTTTGCAGGTGTCTGAATGATGTCACATCCTGTCACATGATATTGACCGCATTAATTAATCCAAAATGGTCCCTTTATATTGGTTACTCCGAATGACATCAATAAAATTCATTTTTCCGGACATTCTTTCTCATAACAAAGCAATGACTTCTACACATAATTTTAATAACATTTTGCACTATGCTAATGTATGATGTTATAAAATCATGCCAGAATAAAAAATATATACATTTATTACATTTTAACATATTTTAATCACAAATGAAATGGCTTTATTGGCCTTTGGTCAGCTAAACAGAATGACCTTTTGACACTAAATCTTTAAAATACCTTTATATGTAGCAAAATATAATTAAATCCTTTTGGATTCAATAAAAGAGATCTAGTTGTACTACCTTACATACTTTGAATGTCATATCTTAGTTTTTTATTATTATTAAGGCCTTTGTACAAAAAAATGGCACGTCATGTCATTGACCCATTTAGAAACTGAACATCATTCACACTTAAAGGTGCTACAGAGGATCTTTTCGTCGACTGAGTTTTTGAAATGAGCGCATGCGTAAGAACAACCCCCCTCCTTCACAGCTCATTTCGAGGGAACGCCTCCCAAAACTCGTGCACGAGTATTGGAACACGAGTGTTTAACACTGGCATTCGCTGTGTCGTGTTAGTGGATTCATTATGTCGGACTCACCGCAGGTAACTCATAATCTGCAGTTGTTACTCCTGACAAAAACATTGCATGCGGCGCCTGTGGAAAGTTCCTGGAGCGCGTACGTCTCTCACAAGGAACGTCATAGTAGTGATTGACAAGCCAGAGGGCCAATCCGCGCACGTCTCTCACAAGGAACCAGCCAGCACTTCTCAAAGTCCGGACTCCGGTCCGGATCCGGACCCGGAGGGAATTCAATCCGGACGAATGTAAATGCGGCCCACGATATGCCGACCACAATAATAAATAAAAAAATTATAGCATACAATTTATTTTAGTTTTAAAATTTAAATTAAAGTGAATTAAATAAATATAGATGAGCTATAATGCTTTATTTGTCATATAAAATAATTTTGGTGAGCATTTATTATTTTCAGACATCCAGATAGCACACGTACGTCTGCAAGAGGTCTGTTAAAGATCACTTCATCTGGAAAGCATCTGCTGTTTACAAACATCTGATAGACATCTTTAAGATGTCAGTTTTACATACATTCTAAATCATAAACATCTTAAAGACGTCTTCTAAACGTCTATTTGACATCTGACAGGAAACGTCCTATAGACGTATTGCAGATGAGCAAACACTCTAAAAAAATACGTCTTCCAGACGTAAACACACACATCAAATAGACGTCTCCGAGATGTACGTGTGCTATCGGGTAATGACGCAATCACTCAGTTAACAAACAAACACAAGTGCGCGCTTAGGAAGAATTCAAACAGTAGCCTTTATTTTTGTAAATTTAAGCCTCAAAATGGTCAAATTTGTTATTAAAGGAGAAAAACTAAATGGAACATAAAATGAAGGAACACATGCAAACAAGAAGAGTCGTAGCATCAGCAGTAAAGGTAAGAAGAATGGAGAATCAGTTGTTAATGAGCGAGATGGGCAGCATTCCTGTTTGCTCTAGTAAAGTACTAACTTGACAAGCAAAACCTACAATTTCAAAAGACTGAACTGTGAATTCGATGTGTTTGTTTGATGTATTTTAAATCAGTAAAAATAACCGCATCAGCGCACCCGCGGCTGGAATGAGCACAACTCTGCGCGCGCTCGCAGATCCGATGCTGCGCGAGGGATTGCGACATGACAGAATGCTTGATATCATCAGAGATTGTAATTAATGCGCTCAATGTTGTTTGTAAAAAGGAGCTGAGTAACATTTGCTTATTAAGGCGTTTATGTGATTGTTTGGTGACTATTGCGATGCTGTTGAAGAGAGTCATAAAGTCATACAGAATTAAATAGCAACTTAAAGTGATTGTATATACAGTTTGTGTGTTCATTGAGCATTACTGATTATTATTGTAAAGCTAATGTCAGTAAGTTAGTTTTTATTTGTTATTTATTGTGTGCAACATCTAGGTATAATAATAGTATTATCCACTAATACCATAACATTAAATCTGATTGGTTAGCATTGGTGATGTCATATGTAAATTATATGCGGTCCGTGAGACTTGCACTTGGACCATTGTGCGGCCCACTGGGAAAAAAGTTTGAGAACCACTGGTTTATGCGATGATCGCGTAAAAGATTGGCTGATGTTTTTAAGGCCCTACCTCGTGCACAGATGATGTATATTAATATTATTCCTTTCAGTGCACCTAATAAATAGTCTTTTATCAGTTAGTAAAGACAGTTTCAAGTAATATTGCAAAAATTTATAAAACAAAACATCCTCTGTAGCACCTTTAATAAGATATACCTTATTAAGAGTGCATGATGTTCAGTTTCTAAATACAAAATGCAATAACCAGTTTGTTAGAAACACTGTGACTCTAGAATTATATCCATCACTGGTAGACAAAAACGTATACATAAATGTTATGATATTATAAAAGTTAAAGTTTTGAGAACACAATACCTACAATATCCAATTACACCTGCAGGAAAATCAGGAGACTCTGTGAATCTTCAACAGCATTCTTTGACAATTTACTGTGTCACACTGCAGTCATCATTTCCCCCTTTTGCAGTGAATTTCTTTTTTGCAACATCTGCAGACAGGGTAATATCTAAAAATATGACCAGACCTCAGATTTGATCCTCTTAGATGGCTGAAAAAATCTCCCGAGTGCTGACTGGAAATGATTTACTGCGAGTTTTCAAAATTGCGATAATCAAACACGGTTTTAATGATAAATAAATTTTAAATGATAATACATTCAGGACATTTTATTGTGGTTTATCATGAAATTGGTAATCGTTTCCTCCCTAATTTCCTTGCTGCGAACATTGTTTTCAGACATAATTCATTTGGATACATATTTAGACATTATTAATGACTACTTTTTGTCAAAGGTGAGTTTTTTTTTGTTTAGCTTTTTTTTTAAATGTTGATTTGAAGTGTCAGCTTTTGCCTTATTATCATAGTAAAATCTGGATGCAGTTAAAACTGCGGATTAATTGAGTAATGAAACACCAGTTGCTCGGAGACCCACAACAGAGCTGCATTTAACTCCGCCTTTAGACATACACTGGCAAACATTCCTAAGCACTTCCCCTCGGGGTAATCTCTGTCGCCATTTTCAGGAGCATCCATTTTAAGTGGACTAGGGAAGTTTATTTGGACAGACCCTCAACCCCTCGATTTTGATCGAGGAAGCGAGTCTACTCATATGTACACTTCAGGCAGCTCCGTAGACCACAATGCAACACGATTGTGACATCACAACAGCAACTTACAGTGCTTGCACTTAAAGGATTAGTTCAATTTAAAATAAATTTTTTAAAATAAAAGGTTTTTGATGAAAACATTCCAGGATTATTCTCCTTATAGTGGACTTCAATGGTCTCCAAATGGTTGAAGGTCAAAATTACAGTTTCAGTGCAGCTTCAAAGGGCTTTAAACGATACCAGACGAGGAATAAGGGTCTTATCTAGTGAAACGATCTGCATTTAAAAAAAAACTAAACTTATTCTTCAAAAAGCTTACGCTGTATGTCCTACGCCTTCCCTATTCTACTTACGGAAAAAAACTGAACTGGCGGCGCGTTCGTTCCGTAAGTTGAATAGGGAAGGCGTAGGACATACAGCGTAAGCTTTTTGAAGAATATGTTTTTTTTTAAAACCCTTATTCCTCGTCTGGTATCGTTTAAAGCCCTTTAAAGCTGCACTGAAACCGTAATTTTGACCTTCAACCGTTTGAAGGCCATTGAAGTCCATTGAAGTCCACTATAAGGAGAATAATCCTGGAATGTTTTCATCAAAAANGCTTCTGGCTTATATCTACATGTACTCAAGTGTGAAGTGTTCATGTGATTCACAATACCACAGCACAGAGCATTTGTGATACTCCCTGTTGAGGATAAAGTCAAGCACATATTCAGTTTCTTCAATTGTCAAAAAATATGAACACTTTATTGTTTCTAATAAACTGGTTATTGCATTTTGTATTTGGGTCATTAGAATAAGTTTACAACTTACAACAAGTGTAAAAAACATGATGGAGGTATAATTGATTTGGAAGTTTTATTAAGTGATAATAATGAGATTATGTTGTTTTTATAATCAATTAACACTGCTTTTGTCACTTTTTACAAGATGGACAAAATTCGTCACCAAAAAATGTAATTTCAGTTTTACAGAATGACACTTTTGGTTATCCGAATGACAATATTTTTAAACAATGCTAACACGCTGATATATAGCTAGCTAGATAGTTAGCTTGCTAGCTAACTAGCAAAAGGACAATTAAACATTTTATATTTAATACAAGTTTTTTAAATATTACAACATTTTCCATGTTTTATGGTAGTTGTACGGAATGACCTGATGTTTCGGGACATGCGCATGAGCAAGTTAAAACGTTAATTTTTCAAATAGTTAAAAGAGAGTTAGTTACTTTGCTTCATGACCATGTGGTTTTTTGCAGGTGTCTGAATGATGTCACATCCTGTCACATGATATTGACCGCATGAATTAATCCAAAATGGTCCCTTTATATTGGTTGCTCTGAATGACATCAATAAAATTCTTTTTTCCGGACATTCTTTCTCATAACAAAGCAACGACTTCTACACATAATTTTAATAACATTTTGCACTATGTTGATATATGATGTTATAAAATCATGCCAGAATAAAAAATATATAAATTTATTACATTTTAAGATATTTTAATCACAAATGAAATGGCTGTATTGGCCTTTGGACAGTTAAACCTAATGACGTTTTGGCACTTCAAAATCTTTAAAATACCTTTATATGTAGCAAAATATAATTAAAACCTTTTGGATTCAATAAAAGAGATCTAGTTGTACAACCTTACATACTTTGGATGTCATATCTTTGTTTTTTATTATTATTAAGGCCTTCACATCATGTCATTGACCCATTTAGAAACTGAACATCATTCACACTTAATAAGATATACCTTATTAAGAGTGCATGATGTTCAGTCTCTAAATAAAAAAATGCAATAACCAGTTTATTAGAAACACTGTGACTCTAGAATTATATCCATCACTGGTAGACAAAAACGTATACATAAATGTTATGATATTATAAAAGTTAAAGTTTTGAGAACACAATACCTACAATATCCAATTACACCTGCAGGAAAATCAGGAGACTCTGTGAATCTTCAACAGCATTCTTTGACAATTTACTGTGTCACACTGCAGTCATCTTTTCCCCCTTTTGCAGTGACTTTCTTTTTTGCAAGATCTGCAGACAGGGTAATATCTAAAAATATGACCAGACCTCAGATTTGATCCTCTTAGATGGCTGAAAAAATCTCCCGAGTGCTGTCACTGCCTTCCGCCATGTCTTGTCGTACAAAAAACTGACGCTGACTGGACATGATTTACTGCGAGTTTTCAAAATTGCGATAATCAAACACGGTTTTAATGATAAATACATTTTAAATGATAATACATTCAGGACATTTTATTGTGGTTTATCATGAAATTGGTAATCGTTTCCTCCCTAATTTCCTTGCTGCGAACATTGTTTTCAGACATAATTCATTTGGATACATATTTAGACATTATTAATGACTACTTTTTGTCAAAGGTGAGTTTTTTTTTGTTTAGCTTTTTTTTTAAATGTTGATTTGAAGTGTCAGCTTTTGCCTTATTATCATAGTAAAATCTGGATGCAGTTAAAACTGCGGATTAATTGAGTAATGAAACACCAGTTGCTCGGAGACCCACAACAGAGCTGCATTTAACTCCGCCTTTAGACATACACTGGCAAACATTCCTAAGCACTTCCCCTCGGGGTAATCTCTGTCGCCATTTTCAGGAGCATCCATTTTAAGTGGACTAGGGAAGTTTATTTGGACAGACCCTCAACCCCTCGATTTTGATCGAGGAAGCGAGTCTACTCATATGTACACTTCAGGCAGCTCCGTAGACCACAATGCAACACGATTGTGACATCACAACAGCAACTTACAGTGCTTGCACTTAAAGGATTAGTTCAATTTAAAATAAATTTTTTAAAATAAAAGGTTTTTGATGAAAACATTCCAGGATTATTCTCCTTATAGTGGACTTCAATGGTCTCCAAATGGTTGAAGGTCAAAATTACAGTTTCAGTGCAGCTTCAAAGGGCTTTAAACGATACCAGACGAGGAATAAGGGTCTTATCTAGTGAAACGATCTGCATTTAAAAAAAAACTAAACTTATTCTTCAAAAAGCTATCGCTGCATGTCCTACGCCTTCCCTATTCTACTTACGGAAAAAAACTGAACTGGCGGCGCGTTCGTTCCGTAAGTTGAATAGGGAAGGCGTAGGACATACAGCGTAAGCTTTTTGAAGAATATGTTTTTTTTTAAAACCCTTATTCCTCGTCTGGTATCGTTTAAAGCCCTTTAAAGCTGCACTGAAACTGTAATTTTGACCTTCAACCGTTTGAAGGCCATTGAAGTCCATTGAAGTCCACTATAAGGAGAATAATCCTGGAATGTTTTCATCAAAAAACCTTAATTTATTTTTGACTGAAGAAAGAAAGACATGGACATCTTGGATGACATGGGGGTGGGTCAATTATCAGGAAAATTTAATTTGAAAGTGGACTAATCCTTTAATTTATGCGAACTTGCACTTAATTTAGTGATCAAACGGTTAGGCGTACCATATAAACCCATTGCAAGGGTTCCAGCATTGCAGAACCTGATTTTACAAATTTTTTCTTGATCCTGAAATAGTATTCCAAACAACCAATCAGATTTTAAGGGACAAGTTTACTGTTTATATCAAGTTTAGGCTTACAACCAGGGTTTGGTGCTTCTATATCAGTGTTATTTCACCTATCATTTCCCTTTAATTTTAGGGATATATTATGGGTAGGGTTAGGTTTAGGGGAAGGGATATGGTTAAGAATAAATTTTTGGACAGGAATGTTGTTCCAGGATCAACAAAATATGTTGACCCAGGAATGCATCTAAAATCAAGATGTGCGAAATCGATACTGTGCTTGAACTGTGATGAACTTTTAGTCAAAAAGATTTTAAAGATTTGGTCTTCTGCGGCACTTCAAAAAAGTTAAACTCTTCATTAAAAAGAACTAAAATTAACTTTTGTCAGCAGGCCTAAAGTACATTGTTATATATGTATTTCTATGTGTGTAGTCATGAAATGACGTATGACTGTCGTAACCAATCAAAATGCGTGTTCATTTAAATGCAATGTTTGGACATTTTACACCATTTGTCCTATTTCCATTTAGCAAAACTCGTTTTTTTTATTAACGACCCCCCCCCCCCACACNCACCCACACCCACACCCACACCCACCCACACACACACACACCCACACACACATACACACAAACACAAAGGGACATATCTACAAAGGAACTTGGTATTAAAGATGCTTTAGTGATTTATGCATTTTTATTTATTTAATTTATTTATGCATACAGAAAATTATCTTGAACAACATTACTAGCCATTTTATTAGAACAGATAATAAAGAAAAAATGAAACAATTTTTCTTACAAACTAAAAAGTGTTTTGTTACTAGCATATCAAAGTGATTTTCATTAGGAAACAGAATGTTAAATTAAATCAAAGCTGTCTGAAATTAAACTTAAATTGAGTAATTAAAATAAAAGTGATTAAGCCATATTTTAAGACTGTTGAAAGAGCTTACAATATATCATAATCATACACCAATATACGTTTTATGTGTACTGCAGAATTCACAGAATTATAAAAATTTGATTATGTACTAAAGCTGAAAATGCCAATCCTTCAGAGAACACAGCTGGAGTCAAAGTGAGCCAGGACCACCTCTGTTGCCCCCCTCAAACTAAGTGCACTCGAGGAGAGGGTTTTATCATGTGTTTAAAATTAAAGAGAGAAGAAAGTCCATAATTTCTTGCAAAACCCAATAATATAATAAATCAACTTACAATAGTATAACTCGTATTTTGTTTTCAAGCATCTGAAAACACATTTCCATTTGGCTGAACTCTCCATGCCACTCTTGTTTCCTTTTCTAGCCCCCATTCCTTCAGGTTCTGCTTTATCTAAAGAACAGAAATGGTATTTTATTATGGAGTACTGCTGGAAATCACACTATCTCTGCCTGTTCCACATAACAGGGCTTGAAACCTTTAAAGGTACACTATGTAATTTTTGGCGCTCTAGCGGTTAATAAACAAAACTATGTCTTGCGGAAGAACATTGAGCTGGAGCTACTTCTCTTTGTTTATGTATATGACAAGTCATGCAGGTACTGGGCTACTCCGCAGCGTTTGGCAGCCCGCTCGGTCTAAAATAGTCAGAACATAAACACTTATTACGCACATATCATAGTGATTCAGGATAAGACAAAACACAGTTTTGGAGATTAATTAATTTTGTAATTGCTCATTATATACATTTTATATATTTTGAACAAAAAAGTTACATAGTGTACCTTTAATAAAACTTCATTATTATTGTTATAATTTTTTTTTAACAAATTGTCATTGAATGGAGTTGCTTAACCTTCAAAAAAATGTTTCAACCTCAGATTACACAAGTTATTACATGAGTTATTTTGGTAACACTTTACAATAAGGGCACACTAATATGCATTGATTCATGCTTAACTAAGCTATCCAATAACGATTGCTGCTTCAGCAACTAATAAACCCTACTATTTTTTGAGGTTTGCAATTTTTAACTCTTACTAAAATGAACCTATAAATATAGTCAAAATCTTTAAAACTCTGAAATGTGTTATTATTATTTTTCAGCACTAAACTTCAAGATAGACAACATTCATAAAATAAAATGTCAAAATTGGTTGCAGGATTGAAATAAAAACCCTAAATGAAGCTGTCACTCAGCTAGTTTATGACTAAATAATGGTTTGTAGTTATTGCTAACTTTTTACAAACTGCCTCTTGCAGTAGTTTGGGCAAAAGGGATGAGCTTGACCAACCAAACAATTCTTTTTTAATTATTATTAACTTTGACAATAACTGTAACAGAACACTCCCCACCTGGCATGATTGATCACTGTCACTATATAACTGCTTGTTGACACATTACTTTAACTTGGATTCAGGAGGAAGGAGTATGACAATCTTTGTTACTAGTCTATGGAAGAGCTTGGTGCCATCTTGTCTAGGAACTCTTATTTCCACCTTGCGAACTTTTCCATCTTTGCTTGGAAAGATCTGCTTAATAATTCCCATTGGCCATTCATTTCTTTTGGCTTGGCTATATTTGAGTGCTACTTGAACCGACATTGGGTCGGTCAGATTGCCTACATGTCTGTAGTAAAAACAGATACTCTTTTCTCCATTTATCCCAGAATATGTTAACTAGAAGTTGGACTTGTCACCATTGACACTGGAAAAGATCCTTGGTTCCAAAGTCAATAGCAGGAGTGACAGGGTTACACAATTTCTGTGTCAGGATAACGGAAGGTGTGAGGAGAAACTTGTTTTCTGGATCAGTAGACACCTAGGCCTGTACATATCTGGTCTGAACACTAACCCTAAGCTATCTACTGTATGTGGAGATGGACACACAGTTTTTGGCAATTTTCTTAAACTCTTTTTCAATAATATCCAGAAAGTAGTCATCTTCAATGGACAGAGCCACTTTATCATCATCTTTTGTACGTTCAAACACTGTGCCTCCCAAATGGTCTGATTTGCAATTTTTCTGCTGCGACATGGAAAATGGGGACCACTGTCCTTCACCTGCAGGACATTAGGGCATGATTTAAAGAGTGAAGGCTATCCATTATCTACAGTCTTGGTATAAAGTGTGCTAACCGAAATTGGCTTATAGACATTTCCTAGAGAGACATTGCCTACAATAACACATCCCAGGTTCTTTTTGTACGAATAGTAAATCATGTGGGCCATTGATTAGTTTACGCACTTTATGCACTCTGAGAACATCCCATTCAAGAAGAAGATGTGAGCATTTGGATCAAGTTCCGGGATGGGATGAGCCACTGATTTAATATGGGGATAGTGGAGAGCAGCAGAAGGTGAAGGAATCTCTGATCGGTTATCTGGAATCTCATTACACTCAATCAGGGGTGTGTTTCCCAAAAGCAACTATTGTCGCAACTTCCGTGGTAACTAACAGAGTTCAACAGAACTTGTGACCATAGTTGGCTAACGATGCTTTTGGGAAATGCACCCCAGATCTGGAAGTGGAAGGCTGGTATGTCTATCCATGGATTCATTTTAAAAACCACTGCCTTGTCTTCCCGTTGTATCAATAATACCTGCACTGGTCTTCAGTGAATATGGCGAACTAGGGGTTTGGATGGCAAACATATCAAACAACTCAGCCATTGATCTGTTACTTTAATTATCAATTGTTGCATAATCCTTCACTGTTTTATTGCGGCAACCGCTAGGAAAACTTTGGTAAGACAGATTTTTGAGCATGACTTGTTGCTTAAATCACCACTACAGACTCTGGATTGGGGCTTGTATCTTTAGTCATGGGTGCTGGTTCTTGGTGAAGGGCAATGTCATGCCTCTCGCTACCACAAACTTTGCATTTAACATAGGCTTTGCAGTTTTTTGCAATGTTCAATGAATACATGCAACATTTGAGGCAGATTCCATTTTCTTTCAGGAATGCTTTACGCTCTTAAAAAGACTTTTCTTGAAAGACACGGCAATTGCAGAAGAGGATGTGCCTTTTTATTTATGGGACACTTTAATTATTATTAACTTTGACAATTACTGTAACAGAACAAACATAAATGGGGAATGATGCCCTCAGTGCACAGAAGCTGTGTTTCGGTTCACACAACCACAAAGTTATGGTGTGCAAGTCAGACCCATCATATTAAATTAGACTGTTCATTCTTCTGTTCCACCACATTTTGGGATGACAACATTCTAATTATGCATTTCAAATTACATTTTCTTTTGCTCATGCTCTGTGCAACAATGCCCTCAGGGCATAAGAGATGTGTCTTGGTTCTTACAACCACTATGTCATAGTTACAACAGGGTGTTCCCCTCATGGTATATGCTGGGCCCCTCAAGTTGAGTCAGACAGGTCTCCCCTGCTGTTTAACCACTTGTAGCAGACAGGGCACAGAATTAATCTATGCTCTTCAAATTTCACATGCTGACTGCAGATGTAGATATTCTCCAATCTGCACAGTCAGTTAATCATATTGCCTTGTATGGGTCTTAGTGCTCAGTTCGTGAACCAAGCTCTCATCCCTATGGCTTCAGCCATGAAACGTCTGATGCCTCTATCAACTCATTTGACAGTGTGACATTTGACATTTGACAGGGTGACTTCTATCAAATATGTCTTCTTAGGTTCTTCAAACCTTAGAGAAAGATATGCAATCCAATTACAGCTGAGCCCCAAAAAGGTTGTTTGCTAGGAGACTCATGACACCAAAAAACTATGGTGGTTTATGCCCAATCATGAGATCTGCATGATTCTGAAGTCTGTTTGCATCAGTGAATCATTATTTTCCTGTTTATCACTTTAAAGCTGCTTTGAAACAATCTAACTTGTATAAAGCACTAAATAAATAAAGGTGACTTGAGTTGAGTTGACTTGAATAATTTAGATCAGCTGTTTGTTTTGGTGGCCGCATCAGGGGTGTTTCTGCTATGAAACAAAGGATATCACATTGGGTGAATGATGCTATATCTTTTGCTTATGAGGTGCGTGGGTTAACTTTGCTTCTTTGCATTCAAGCTCACTCTACTAGAAGTTTTGCTTCTTCTCAGGCATTGCTTCAACACTAAGGGTGTGTCTTTGGAGGACATTTGTGTGGTAACAGATTAGGCTGCACACTTTTGTCAGATTTTATAATCTGGATAGGGACTATCTGTTTCTATTGGTCTGTGCATATGTTTACAGGCTAATAAAATGGCAGTCACTTTGTAGTATGCTGTTGTGGTACAGTTTTCCCATAGAGTTCACTACTGACATAGTATCGAGTGAACCTATGAAAGGGAACGTCTTGATTACATTGGCAAGCCTGGTCCTCTGGGTAGGGGATAAGATGCTGTGTAGCCCTGCCATACTCCTCTGTTACTGCTTTGACTCCTTCATAGAAAAATTTGTGGTGCGAAGGTGCAAGGCGTGAGTCACCTGTTGATGCAGTGCTTTGGAGAGTATCGCTTGATTGTGCCATTAGCCACTTAATCAGCATGATTCTCTATGGCAGGGGTCGGCAATTAAGTTTGGCATCAGGCCAAAAAAAAAAATTTGCCACTAGATGGCGGGCCAGGACATAGTCAAAGGATAATTTAAATTAATTGCTGAAAAATGCAACTAGATTTGCCTGTGACAGACTGTTAAAGTGTCTTTTGTAAATGGTCAGAGCTGTTACTCTGTTTAATCCTGTAGTAGGACAGTCATTAGAAAAAAGCCACATTTGTGTGGCGGTGTCCGGGTTTTACTCTGGGTAAATTAATAAAGCGGAGTAGTGACCTGGCAAGTATCTTCATTCACCAACTTGCAACAAAGACCACCTTGCTAAAACACATATGTGGGAGATGAGGAATGGATAAAAATAACTCAAAAAAATTGGATAAGCCCATTAATGGCATGTTTGGGTCATGCTCTTAAAAAACTGTTTTATTTCCTCTTTCCATATTGTGAATAATAAATGTGCCTCATTTTAATTTGCTTGTAACACAATGGAGCCTAACTATTTGACGTAGCCTACTAATTATTTGACGTAGCCTACTGTAACACTCAGACTTATTCCTTGGCATCCTCACATACTAAACTGCACTTTTTAAATTGTTTGCGTGCGGGAGGTATTCTATTACGTCGTGTGCAGAGTGATGTTAACATTTAAACTAGCTGGTGAGAGAAAATGGCACTATCAAAGAGTCTAAAGAAGAAAGTTGACAGTGAAAATAGGGCATACAAAGAAGAATGGAAAAACAATGCGTTCATCCTACCTAGTTTTGTGAATGCAAAGCTGGTGTGTCTTATCTGCAACGAAGATGTTGTTGTTTTCAAAGAATATAACACCGTGTCTACACCGTGTTACAGACAGAAGGTTAGGAGACAACAGGTTTGCACGTAATAGGTGGTTTATTAACAAACAGCAGTTGAAACACAGATGAACAGGTAAGTGGGTGATATAATGAGTCTTTGCAGTGAGGAAACTGGAAGTGGACTCACGGAGATGGTAGGTAAACTCACACACAGATACAAGGCACGAAGACTGGGAAGCACGCTGGAGTAGAATGGGTAGGTATCAACGATGGCTTGGAACATAACAAGAGTAGTCCTAGGTATCAAGAGAACGGACAACTAAGTGAGGTAAGTGGTGTGCTTATGTAGGGCTGTGTGATTGTGAGTGCAGGTGTGGGCCAGTGCGGATGATGGGAGATTGAGTCCAGAACTGACGGGAACTGTGACACACCGGACACGAGCGGCGCAATGCGATGCGTTAAAAGATAATAGAACCCATTTTAATCAGTGATATTGTCTACACTGGATGCGGTGCTGTGTGGTGTGACGCGAGTCACGCGACACAACACATTCCCGACAGTGAACGGATTCCCCGTTATATTTCTGACGTAGTCCAAGTGCTTTGCAACGGTCGGATTGTCGCATTCAGTGTAGACAACTTTTAGCTGTTGTGGCGCAACACGACACGAAAAAAGTCCCGTCTGGTGTAGACACGGTGATAATATTAGATGGCACCACAAGACGAAAATCTATTTCAGAACCAGCCGCTATCAAAACAATCTGGCTGCAGGCGCGGGCCAGATATTATTGTTGGTGGGCCAGTTTTGACCCGTGGGCCGCCTATTGCCAACCACTGCTCTATGGGCTTCAGACAATCTTCACACCTCTGATTTTTGTGCATATCCGATTGAAATTGGATCAGATTTAGCAAGAATGAACGGCCAAAAATCAAATTTTTACAAATCAATTTCAAGCTACATTCACATTTTTTTGAACTGCTCTGATTGGATTTTGCGTGGTTTATGTGACTTTCTCATGCCAAGTAAAACGTAAATGTAAGACATTATAGGAAACATGCTGAAAGTTGCAGCAGAAACAAGTGTGTACTGTTGTAAAGTGCTGGACGAGCAGAATAACAATATACCAGACATGTTTTGAAACGCTGTAATGCTGTAGTCCAGCGCAGCAGCTGCACAATGTCATGTTGTATATAAGACAACATCCGTATTGCAAACCCCTCCATGCTGCGGTTGTTTTTGGTTGCATATGCCTAACATCATTGCCATAGAAACCAATGCAGATATTCCAGAAAAAGAAAGAGCAGCATGGACACATAAATTGGATCTAAACAGTTGCGATACACAATGTGGATGTCAATAATTTTAGATCAGATTCCAATCAGATATACAAATAATCGAATTTGGACTGACACTGTGAACGTAACCATAGTGTCCCATAGTGTCAGCCACTTATCCAGCGCCTTGTTCCCTACTCAGGGAACTGGGGTGACATTTGTAACCAAGACGTTTATTAACCCTCTGGGGTCTGAGGATTTTTGGGGCCCTGGAGAAGTTTTGACATGCCCTGACATTTGTGCTTTTTTCAGTTGTTCATAAACATATTAATGACAAAAGTGTCATTACACTGTATTCAGCACAAACTAGGCTACAATAATATGTGAGGAACATGTATGTACATGTTTGTGTTTTTGAAGGAATAATGTTTATGCGTGGTTATTGAAAAATAAGTCACTGAAATAAGGCCAAAAAAAAAAAAATTAAATCTGTGTTCACAAGACTTCTGGGTATTGGAGGTTGTAGACTAGAGTTTTTGCTTCAAAATGATGTAAAAATTATCCTGCCTACTCGTTCATATAAAACAATAGAGAGATTTAAATTTTCTAAGACACTTTTTGTCAAGAAACACAGTATGCGTGGAGGCGTGAATCATCATGAATAATGCTGTAATTCACACCTGAGAAGACAAAAGATCCGCATAAGGACCTGTAATGACCTGCATATTAATGAGCTCTTTTAGTCAGGTAGGCTGTGAAAAAACCCTGATAACAGGATTAATGTCCACTCTTGACAAAAAAACCCCATGATTTTTGTGATCTCATGCATGCACGTATTATTGTACATCATGTGAAGAAAATGTTGTATAGGCCTATGTTAAATTACAGTACCAGTCAAAAGATTGGACACATTTAAAAAAAGAAAAAGTCTTAAGTCTCTAACCAAATAATGGTTTTCTATTTTAATATACTTTAAAATGTAATGTATTTCTGTGATGCAAAGCGTCTGAACATTCCTACCTCTATGGCATTTCATATAGGCTACTATATTTGTTATATTATATAGCCTAAATGTTAATGTGCAGTTGACAAGCTATACATCATTAAAAAGATCTAAGACTCAAGCTTCACATTTTGACTCTTAAAATCGTATATTGACCGTAATTTCTTAATATGCTTAAAAGCATGCACATTTGGAAAATATTGATGGATTCTCATATGTTTATATCAATTTTCTATACAGAGGAGTAATATTTATTCAATATTTATTGTCATCACTGTGAGCGCTGGATTCTGTGTTTTCAATTCATACTTGCAGCCGGAGGGCACTCTGTGCACCTTTAGTCCACAAATATCTCAGTAAAAGAATGAGATGACAAATGTATTGGGATCTCTGTCAGTGTTGCGTTGGCAGGTTCCCCTGTGAGCTTCAGCACTAAAAGAGAGCATTTTTCCCTAGAAGTGCTTGCATGGGTCTGAGCTTGTCTTTTTAAAGATGATATTCAACCCATGTGTTTCTGGATGCGGTCGTTTCCTGTCCTCATTGACAGCCACGATCGCTGTCTCACATGCCTGGGTATAAGCATGCTGAGATGGTGTTCATGGGTGGTTTATGTTTTTGTATGAGAACATAACTACGTCAGCACACTGGTCGACTCTTCTTTCTCTGGAAAGCTTGAGTCCCCTCTGCTGTTGGCCAGCCGCTGCTTGTGATCACGGCAACCCACACTCGATCTTCATGCACTGCCTAGACTTTTCGGCGACACTGTCGAGGACTGGGCCCAGAAGTTCTCCGCAGTTGGTAGCAGACTGAAGCAGCAAAGAGCTTACCCGACGGACCATTAGAGCTGCCCCTCAGTCTGCTCATTGGCAAGGGTGTCGTCTCCTGCGAAAAAAAAAAACAAACTCTGGCACAGCCTGTTCTACTGTGTCCGTCGCAGGAAGACGGCAGAGAATCTTTGAAACTGTTCTGCCACTGGCCCCACAGCCAGCTGCACCCAGATTCTCGACAAAAGAGCAGTTCCTCTATCTATGGGTCTCAAGAGGGCACAGAAAGCAGTGGGAGGCGAAAAACCTCCCCACTCTCCTCTTCTGTCGCAAATGGGCAGCAGTGGGCGGTTCGAGAGCATGAACAAGTCTACATACGCACCCTCTGCCCAACCGTTGAACCATGTAGCGTTGCACCGCACACTCAGACCCAGCTTCGGGCCACCTCTGAAAGAGAGCTGGGTCCCTGTGTTCCACCTTACTGCCCCACTGCGGGTACGTCTGTGGTTCCCTTGGTCCTGCTTTCACGGTCTCAGAGAGTCTGGTTAGTGCTCGCCAGTCCGTCTCGCTGGCTCCTTCAGATCATCAGACTCGGCTATGCAACTCAGTGCACCCGGCGTCCCCCCAAGTTCAGAGGCATCCAGTTCACTTCAGTGAAGACTGTCGACGCCCCTGTCTTGCGAACGGAGATTGCAGTTCTACTGGCGAAGAATACAATCGAGCAAGTCCCTCCAGCCGATATGAAGGCGGAGTTTTACAGCCCCTCCTTCATTGTGCCCAAGAAAAGCGGTGAGTTATGACCAATCTTGGACCTGCAAGTTTTGAACCGAGCCTTACACAAGCTACTGTTCAGAAACTAATTTTCGAATTCAACCCACCCCAAGATTGCTTTGCAGCGGTCGACCTGAAGGACGGGTACTTCCATGTCTTAATTCTTCCTCGTCACAGGCAGTTCTTACGCTTTGCGTTCGAGGGTCTGGCATATCAGTACAAAGTCCTGCTCTTGGAGCTGTCCCTGAGAGAATGTGGTGTTCACATCCTCAACTATCTCAATGACTGGTTCAAACTAGCACAGTCCCGAGATCAGTTATGCGAACACAGGGACATTATGCTCAGTCACCTCAGCCAGTTGGGTCTCTGTATGGAATTGGATTCGGTCGAACGGACAGCATGCCTCTTAGAGGAACGTGCCCGGTCAGTGCTGAACTGCTTGAACATGTTCAAAGGCAGGACAGCGGCCCCACTGAAATTCTTTCAGAGGCTCCTGGGGCATATGGCATCCGCAGCGCAAGTAACACCGCATGGTTTGCTTCATATGAGACTACTTCAGCACTGGTTTCACAGCCGAGTCCTGAGATGGGCGTGGCAGCGCGGCACTCATTGGTTAGATATCACCCAGGCCTGTCGCCAAACCTTAAGCCCGTGGTTGGACCCTTTGTTTCTGCGGGCTGGAGTACCCCTGGAACAAGTGTCCAGGCATGCTGTGATATTCGCCGAGAAGACCCCAGAAAGTGTTTAATCAGGGTTGTGCTTTCCTTCCTGCATCATGGGTTGGAGTGAAGGCTGTCTCCCTCTACCCTCAAAGTCTATGCTACTGCAATATCTGCTTATCATGACCCCATAGGAGGCAAGTAGGTTGGGAAGCACGGTCTGGTCATCAGGTTCCTTAGGGGGGCGAGACGGTTAAATCCTCCTCAACCTCCTTCCATACCCTCTTGGGACCTTACACTGTGCTCAGGGCACTTCAGATTGTCCCCTTTGAGCCTATGCAATCAGTTGATCTAAAGATTCTAACCATTAAGACGTTGCTTCTGGTTGCATTGGCCTCCATCAAGAGGGTAGGGGACCTGCAGGCATAGAGTTGACCACATGGTACTGAGACACCAGCCTTGCACCCAAGGTTCCTACCACTCCTTTCAAAGACCAGGTAATGACCATGCAAGCACTGCCCCCGGAGGAGGCAGATCCCAATTCATCTGAGAGGGAACGTCTTGGTTACGTATGTAAACCTCACATCATGTCCCGTCGCCACAGCTGCTGTACCGCTGGTGGGGTGCCAGGTGCCAACTTTGGCTCCGCTCCTCAGTGAAAACCTGATATGCGCTTGCACCTGCTGCTAATTTATAGCCGCGCTGCAAGGCAGAGTAACTGAATGCAATAATCACATGCCAAAGTGCATTGGCTCGTTTTAGTTACACTCAAAGTAGATTGTTCTTTCTAGCAAGATCCCAATTCATCTGTCATCCGCGGTGATGGCCCCATTCCCTCCTTCATGGAAAAAGGATTACATATGTAACCAAGACGATATTTGGATTGATATATAAAGGAGGTGAAGACCCCTGACGTAGGACAGGCCACACTCACCATTCGCTGATAATTTAAAGGAGAAGATACAGGTATTCAATGTGTTTTAAGATAGTTATATTTTCATGATTGGCTAATTTTATGTTGGATAGTAACATAGGATGTGTGCCACTAATGCTTCATGGCACACTAAATTGTACAATATTTGTGAAATTACAGAAACTACATATTCTCCATTATCTGTTTCAGCACAAATTGTTTAATACTTACCCACTGTAAGATAACCTTCATCACTGTAGGGTCATTTAGATTCTGACCACTTTTCACCTTCACCTTCACTCTCATAATCTGTTTCTTTGTACCTGTTAAGATATAACAAATATAATAATAAAATGATATATATAAAAGTGAGTACACCCCTCACAGTTTTGTAAATATTTAATTATAAAATTATTTTATTATACAATTGTATTATATTATAAATATACTTTTCATGTGACAACACTGAAGAAATGACACTTTGCTACAATTTAAAGTAGTGAGTGTACAGCTTGTATAACCGTGTCAATTTGCTGTCCCCTCAAAATAATTCAACACATAGCCATTAATATCTAAACCGCTGGCCACAAAAGTGAGTACACCCCTGGACAGTAATTGGGCCCAATTAGCCATTTTCTCTCCCCGGTGTCATGTGACTCATTATAGTTCATTTATGTAAGTGGGGATAGCAAAATAGAGTAAACTGGGACATATATACCCAAAAATTCTTCATTCAGTGGACTACCAGTAAAATTTATAAAAATTTAGAACCAAAAATTATTCAGACACTTTGACCTGACCATGTTTTGCTTAAAGGGGTGGTTCATTGTGATTTAACTTTTTTAACTTTAGTTAGTTTGTAATGTTGCTGCTTGAGCATAAACAGTATCTGCAAAGTTACAGCGCTGAAAGTTCAATGCAAACGGAGATATTGTCTTTTAAAGTTATCGTAGTTTAATGCCTACAAAAACGACCAGTTTGGACTACAACGAGCTTCTTCCCAGGTTGGTGACATCATAAACCCTGCAAAACACTGCCTCTGGGAACAGACAACAAAGTGGGCGAGGCCATGTCGCGCAGCATAATGGAAGCAGAAGAGTTGTGTACACCGGACGCAAGCGACACATCAAAAGATAATATAACCCATTATAATAATAATCAGTGATATTTTCTACACTGGATGCGCCGCTGAAGACAGCTTCCAGAATCTACACGAGTTCAATGCTGGATTTGCACAAAGGCTATTACTGAAAGATGAAGCAGTTCCCACTTTAAAAGCAGAAGCTGCTTTTAATCGGCCCCAAACTGTAAGTACGTTTTATTGTTTGTACATGTCTTTTAAATGTATAGTTCTGTTGCTATTTTTTTGTTGCATCAAGGACTTAGAGACCAAGGCGTTTTTGCTTCGCTAGCCAGTTAGCTAATTTCTATTCTAGAAATTATTCTATTGATTACTTCTCCAACAAACACCTACAAACGTCTATGTTCATAGACAAACAGTTGTTCATGCTATAAATTAAACGCTACCTTTACAAAAATGCTACTACTCATGTATTCGGCTACAGTAAAGCTTTAATCAGGATAAAACCATATATTGAAAGCTAACAAACAGCAGTGACAGCATATCTAAACACTTTGACACAAATACAAAATGAAATACCATTCATAAACATCCTTTAAAAGCCACAATTGCAGAGGTTCTGCTTGACCACTGCATTTCCACTGAAGCAAAAGTAACAACGAATGGTCATAGTGTATCACGATACACTGGGCCAGCTTACCAATCTGAGCACATTGCGTATTTCGGAGGGAGTGGCTTCATAGAAGCAGGAAGTCAAACGAGCCATTCGAATGACAATGGAAACAGAGGTGTAGAATAAAGGTAAAATATATGAAAAATACAGCTTTTTTAAAAAAAACGAAGCATTAAGACATGTTAAACTGTGCCCCAAAAACACAATCAAGCCTAGGAAAAAACTACTGAACCACTCCTTTAAGTGTTATCTGACATAATTAAGATTCATTTTTTCTTACACAGTTTAACTCTGAGATCTTGTCATATTTTATTACTATTTTTTTAAACTATAGTGAATAAACTGTATTAATGAATAAAATGTGCAAGGTGTCTGAATAAATTTTGGTTTGACTATGTGTGTGAGTGTGTGTGTTCTTGTATACATGGTTTATTATGTTGTATACAAATGTGTATAATGACATGAACCAAATGGCTTAAAAAACATACTAAACAGTTTTTTTTTTTAATTAAAAAATGCAGACAGTTTTCTGTGATGGGTAGGTTTAGGGGTAGGGGTAGCGTAGGGGGATAGAATATACAGTTTGTACAGTATAAAAACCATTCCGCCTATGGGGAGTCCCCGTAAACCACATATACAAGTGTGCATGTTATGCAGTCCAGTAAGAGTATTAGGAACACTGAAATTGCGTAAAAACACAATCAGTAGCTAATGATCAGACTTACGTTGCATGCAGAGGAAAGGAAGGACATTTGAGCAGAGCTGGTAATGGATCATACCATCAGGATCTGAAACACCACAAGGATTTTCCAGCGTAATCACGTCAGGTTGTGCTGTCAGCCAGTTAAGGGAGGAAGTGGAGACATGTGTTGCATCTGACCATTTCCACGTGTCTCTAAACAGACCAAGCCAAGCACTCGGATGTGGTTTCAACATCACAGTTATTTGGTCTTCCTCACTTTGACTCGAAATGATGGCCAGATCTGTGTAATAATGTCTGCAGTAGCTCTGAGCCTCCTGCCAGGTTTTGGCATCGCTAATGAAAATAAACCTGTTTGTTCTGTTCTCTGTAATAAGATTTGATTATATTACTTGTTGTTTTACACAGAGTAAATTTTATAAAGTACATTTGTCAGTGCTGTGGCTAGACTGTGGCAGTGCTGTTTGGTAAGAAGTAATGATCATCTGTTTGTGAATAAATCCCTTAAATCTCTAAGAGTTCCAACCAGGGGCATCACTAAGGAGGAAAAAGGGGACTGTGTACAGGGGCCTCACAGGCACTGGTTATGTCAGTTATGCTTTAAGTGAACATAAACTGCTGAAAAAAGAATAATAGATGTAATAGTGTAATAGATTTGTGCGTCAGGTCTTAAAATGACAACAGCATAATATAAGTACTTGTATCTATGTTTTTAATGTGAATCCAGCAACAAAAGAAAAAATCTCCCACTGCTCTTGATTGGATAACTTTTGTAGCTTTAATAAGAACTAGTGTTTATTTCATTCATACAGTGAAGACTATGCAGTTTTATTTTTACATTTGATTATTCAATTTCTTACTCTGCCATTTTAAATGCCGACAAAATGTGGAATTCACATTTTTGTCACATTCGCTCTGGAGGCTGGTAAGGGCGTGGCTCAGGGGATAGGGAGCCTCAAGAGCGGTGCCATGGCGGATCGGGCAGTTCGGGGGGCCATGGCGGGTCACTCAAAAATGTTTGAGACAAAAGGTTATAATGAAATTTAAAAAATTGGCAATAGCTTTTGATTAACTTTGCCTATAGTAAAAATAAAACTTGTCTTAATCGATTCCTTGGGTCATGCTGAGAAGATATCAATTTGGCCATAGTCAGCCAGACTTCCTGTCTGCCATTTTGATTCTCTTTAAAACTTCCTCCAGGACCGTTTGTCCAAATTCAAGTCAGATCATCTTCAGACCATGCTGGTATGGATTTCGTGTCGATAGACAAATCTGCTTTTGTATATCATATCAACAAATCTGATGGCATGATGCCAAACTGCATCAGTGTCATTGTCATATAATACTGACCACACTACATCAATTTGGTAACAGCAAAACCTATTGGTAAAAAAATGATTAAATCATATTACTAGTGACTAATTTATGATTTGTCAGCCATTTTGACTAAAATCATCTTAACATGTCTTTAATAATTCATTGTTGCAGTTGGTCTACTGCTCCCAGCCACGCTTAGATCCTTATTTTGCCTTTGTTGTGCTTGGCCCCTTAATTACTGCTTGCAGCTATATTTTCATTTTTATCTTTCTTATATTGCATTTGTCCTAATGTTTTCATCTTTGTTCCTATTTTAATAACAAAGATAAAAATAAGTTTGGCCTAAATGGTCTGTTATTCTTGTTTTCTTTTATGTCTTATTACCTTGTAAGACTTTTATTTTTTTAAATAGGCAAATTAGTTTGGCTGTTCTGCTCAGCAACTTGCTATCACAGTTCAGTTTAGTTAGTTTCATTTTCATGGACTTTTAAATCTTCAGTCACCTTCTTCCTTTGTTCTAGTTTCCCGCTGGTCATTAGTTTCCATTGCCATTCATTAACGAGCACACCTCTCTGTCTGTAGTCTAATGGTTGGCAGGGGTGTGAAGTAATAAATTACAAATACTCACGTTACTGTAATTAAGTAGTTTTTTATCAGAAATTGTACTTTTCAAGTAGTTGAAAAAAATTATGTTTTTGAACATTTAAAAATTGTGTACTTTCACTTGAGTACATTTTAAGTGATGTATCTGAACTTTTACACCACAATTTTCCCTCCGTTTGTAATTGTTACATGCAGGGCTTGACATTACATTTTTACTCACCAGCCACTGTGGCTAGTGTTTTTTCAAAGTTACTAGCCACATTTTCACTGGGCACAATTTTGACATTGATACCATGGGGGAAAACTGCCATATAGATATTTTTAATATTATAAAAATTTGGCTTTATTTGGTGTGAGCGCAAAATCTGTGGAAATGACTAAAATTATGCACAATACGCACAATCCCACGCCGAAATTCAAGCCCTCTAACACCAACAATATTCATCTGGAGCAATTGAAACAAGTTAGTGAGGGGAGGCGGGTTTGTGTGTCAATTTGCTGTCGGAGAGATGAGAGAGCGAGAAAACACAGCTGGTATCGTGCATCTATTCTGCAGAAAAGTACTGGAAGCGTTTCAGATATTTCAGTATTGATGTGTATCGAAAAATCTATATTTTTGACAACACTACATTACACTTAGTTTATTATTTCAGAAGCTTTTTTTAAATAATTTTTTTAATGAATATTATATATAAAATTCAACCCACCAAAGTGGCTAGTAGGAGTGACTGCATTACACGCCACAGCTGAAATCCGCCCACATTTGGCAGGTTGTCGGGCGTTAAAGGGATAGTTCACCCAAAAATGAAAATTTTATGTTTATCTGCTTCCCTCCAGGGCATCCAAGATGTAGGTGACTTTATTTCTTCAGTAGAACACAAATTATGATTTTTAACTCCAACCGTTGCCGTCGTATAATGCATGGCAATGGGAACACAATCTATAAGAGTCAAAAAAACATGCACAGACAAATCCAAATTAAACCCCGTGGCTCATGACGACACATTGATGTCCTAAGACACGAAACGATCGGTTTGTGCGAGAAACCGAACAGTTATATAATTTTTTACCTCTAATACACCACTATTTCCAACTGCCTTGCGCACGGCATCCGGTGCGTGAGGTGTGTACGCGCTCTGCCGTAGTTTAAAGGATTAGTCCACTTCAAAGGACTTTAAACGATACCAGATGAAAAATAAGGGTATTATCTAGCGAAACGATCGGTCATTTTCTACAAAAATACAAATATATATGCTTTATAAACACAAATGATTACCTTGCACATGCTTCCGCTTTCCGTATTCTTCAAAAAGCTTACGCTGTATGTCCTACGCTTTCCCTATTCAACTTACGGAACGAATGCGGCGCCAGTTCTGTTTTTTCCGTAAGTAGAATAGGGAAGGTGTAGGACCTACAGCATAAGCTTTTTGAAGAATACGTAAAGCGGAAGCACGTGCAAGGCGATCATTTATAAAGCATATTCATTTGTATTTTTTTTAGAAAATGGCCGATTGTTTTGCTAGATAAGACCCTAATTCCTCGTCTGGTATCGTTTAAAGCCTGTTGAAGCTGCACTGAAACTGTAATTTTGACCTTCAACTGTTTGGAGAGACCATTGAAGTCCATTATAAGGAGAATAATCCTGGAATGTTTTCATCAAAAACCTTAATTTCTTTTCGACCGGAGAAAGAAAGACATGAACATCTCGGATGACATGGGAGTGAGTAAATTATCAGGAACATTTTATTTGAAAGTGGACTAATCCTTTAAACTACTCCAGAGCGCGTACACACCTCACGCGCCGGATGCCGTGCGCGCGCTCAAAGCAGTTGGACATAGTGGTGTATTAGAGGTAAAAAAATTATATAAATACTGTTCGGTTTCTCACACAAACCGATCGTTTCGTGTCTTAGGACATCAGTGTGTCATCACAAGCCACAGGGTTTAATTTGGATTTGTCTGTGCATGTTTTTTTTACTCTTATAGATTGTGTTCCCATTGACATGCATTATACGACAGACTGCAACGGTTGGAGTTAAAAATCATAGTTTGTGTTCTACAGAAGAAACAAAGTCACCTACATCTTGGATGCCCTGGGGGTAAGCAGATAAACATCAAATTTTAATTTTTTGGGTGAACTATCCCTTTAATGTCAAGCCCTGGTTACATGCTCGTTTTAATTTTATTTTTATCCATCAACGTGATTGGATAGGGAAAGAGTAATTGGTCTTGAAACTCAAATCGAGCATATAAAACTTTAACCACAGCAGTATATGGTGCCAACTGCTGTTAATCATGGCTGCTGCGGAAGCGCATCCTTCAAGCATCAATTCAATTGAGATTTCAGCTTCTTCCTCTAATATGAGGAATCATGTTAAGGCCATGTTCATAATGAGGGGAATTCCCACTCCCATTTAGGCTATTTACTTCAGCATATAGGTCTCTCTATATGCTGAAGTAAATAGCCTAAATGGGACCAATCTGCACTGCCACATCTCTCCCTCATGCGCGTTCTGGCTGAGCAGTCAGCAGCTCGTTGACTCTTGATGAATTTGCCTTCATTTAGCAAGTGCACTTGCGTGAAAATATTTTTCAAGTTCAACTTTTTTGTTCCAGTCAGTTGTGGACACTGCTGATAGAGCAGCTTATTCGCAGAGACTGCTGCGGCCCCACAAAGAGATGTGCATTTGTTTTGGTTTGTTCGTTTGTTTTTTCATTTGAAAAAGTTTCCCTGTAAAGTTTCCATATTTATTGCAAAATTTTCCTTACAAATTATATCATCAGCATAACAATGTAAGTAAATGAAGTTGTGTATAAGGTAGGGGATGATGCCCTCTGTGCATTTACATTTAAATTGCAACATATTCAATGGAATGGAATAACAGTGTAGTTTGTGTTAGCTCACTATCTTAGCCTATTTCAGTGAATTATGTGAGGAAAACATACATTATTATTTAAATGGTGATGAGTGTACTGAAAATAACCTTTTCATCTTGACACTAAATTTTTTTTAGAAAGAAATAGTCCTTTTACTTGAGTATTCTTTTTTTCAGTGCTCTTTCCACCCCTGCTGGTTGGTACTCTGAGATTCAAAGATTAAGATTGATTTTTATGGTATGATTTGCATTGTCAACATTGTGAACAATATTCACATTATTGGCATTTGCTTCTTTCACTTCTTACCATTGAAGCAAAAAAATGAATATACTCCATTGCAGTCAATATCATTCCATATTTTACCCTCCTTCAAACCACATGCCTCATGTCCATCGTTGTTGTTTGGTTCTCCAGTTCTCCATTTCTGAAATGTAATATTCTCATCCTGATAAGACCACCGCCAGCTATAAACGTCATTGTACAGTCCAATCCAAGCCATCTTAGCCATTTTATTAACTGTGTCTCGTAGATTTGCCCAGTCGTCATCATTTTGAACAGTGGCCAGGTCAATGTGATTCTCTCTGCAGTAAGCTTGTGCCTGGTACTAAGTCTTCTGTTCCTGGATTAGAACATATTCACGTGAAGTGCCCCCAATAAATGAACAGAATCCTGTTGAGAAGAAAGTATTGAATGTTACAGTGAAATACACATGTGAACACTAAACCAGGGAGTACACCAGATTCATTTAATTTGAGTTAGAGCTGAACTCTGCAGGACAGTGGCCCTCCAGGAGCAGGATTGGACACCTCTACCTGAGTGGGAACAAAATGCTGCATAATAGCATAATGGGAATATATCTGTAGTAACATGGTTATGACAAGCAGAGGGAATGGTGCGAGGCCGGTGGTGTGATTTCTAAAGAGCGTCACCTGCGCTTGGCACCGGTCTCGTATCTCTCACAGAGGAGCTCTGGAAGCATAGGAGGAGCGACGACAGTGAAGGACGAGAGAGGATCAGGCCTGGACTTTGTGTTATGTTTCATTATGTTTGTGTGGGCATTTTACTTTCGTTTTGTTGTTTTTTTGTTTATTTGAGGATTGTTATTAAAGTGTGTTTAACATTCGCTGTTTCCCGCCTCATTCTTCCCTCATCAACTAACCTTACTACAATGGCCTAAAGCCCTATGGTGGCAAAGCAGCACCCATAAAGATCTGTGCCACAACATACTTATAAGTACACTCTTGCTGCCATCATGTCAGAATTTCTGCAAGGTGCACAAAAAGAAAACAGGGTTACATGAGTAAACTAGTCATTCTCTTTTGTAGGGAACTAAATAATAACACAATGGGAACAATACACCAGTGAACAACTAACAGGTCAAATAAGAACTCCATAAAAAAAATTGTTAAGAAGCAGCCAAACCTATAAACATCTAGGTTTTAATACCTAATAAAAGTATACAGAGAGAGCAAACATGCAAGTAAAGTGGGCCTGAATACCCAAAAGTGAAAGTAAACCATGTGCTCAATATGCTCCAGAAATTGCATCTATCAACAAATGTGACGCCACTGTTTTGAAACCAAAGGTCCTTTGCTACAACCACTGTATATGATCAATTAAAACTTTCAAAACTTTAAAGGCACAGCATTTAAGTTTCGCAGCTAGAGGTCTCATATTTAAAACAATAACAAAGGCGTAGCTTGATGATATCACAGGTAATGTTGGGAACCGGTTCTTATCCAGAACCGGTAGTGTTTTTTGAAAAGTACTGGAAAAACTGCTAAATTTCTAAGTTTCGGTTCCGAAAACGATTGTGGTGTGATGGGTGGGGAAGTACGGGAAGCATATCCTTTAATGGAGACGTCTCACCTCATGAAAATTATAGCAATGAATGCACTGAAAAGCCCTCACGGTACTCATATGTCAGATATTAATGCAGAGAGAGAGAGAGAGATGCACAAAGCTGCATGATTAATCTTTCAAAGATTGCATTCACGATTTCATCACCCACATGATCTAATTCCTAAATGACAATGATTCGCCTGTATATTATACCTTTTCCAAAAATAAAATTGCGACATCTGCTTTTGCGCAGCCGCTGATTTTGAGAGAGCAGTTGTCATGTTTAGATGTAAACAGTTTCATAAACAACCTTTTCAAACACACAGTATCGTTTTGTGTTACAAATATTACAATTATAACAGAAATATACAAAAGTTTATTATTCAGATATAAGCTGTAAGATTTGAGGGCGAACCAGACAAATTAATCTTGCAAATGATCCATTCAGAAATAATATTCCATAGAATTCTGAATCAACACTCAGGACCCTGAATCGGGATCTTCCATTTGGGACGCCATTCAGTCTAGGAACCCCCAGCTAAGTACTTTATTGCCATTCATGCTTCCTAGCTAAGGAAGAACGTTGTCAACTTGGGGCAGTAAACCCAAGACTAATGTTCGAAAAGACAACACATTGTGACTCACAGCTTGAGCCCCACGAAGATAACACCAGAGGTTGTTTGATCCCCGAAATATAGACCTTCTTCTTCTAAGTGACACAGAGTTGAAATCCACAGGAAAAACCCACAGAGACTGTTATTTTATATAAACTGCATCAAATCATTTCAAAACAATTCTAAACGGATCAAACATCATTCAACTGCATAATTCTATATCATGTCTACACAATATACATGTGACCAGTTATGCTTAGATCACTCACAATTCATGTAATTGTTATAACTTTTGAATGGTTGATTGAAAGTGTGCCTTGTTTGGTATGAGTGTAAATCTCTGTTCCTAATTCAAAGGATGGCATGAATGAAATCTGTGTAAAATGTATCATATTATTTTTAGAGAAATCATGTCTAAACTGTACTCTCTGCCAAGAGCTGGAAAGTCAAGAAACCACAGATAACATGTAATTTATGGAGAAAAAAATTGGAGAAGAAAAGCCACCTCTGAAACAAAGATGACACCTAATTGGTCAGCACTCCTCAAAGAGGTTGGACAAACACCTCAGTTTAAAAATTCAGGACACCAACAAAGAATCAGACAGAGATCAAGACAAAGGCAGATCAAGATCAGATGAAAATGGGTCAAGAACAAACAGCTTCATTCAAGCCATCCAACTCTCGTCTCACTTACTTTTTTCTTTTACTTAGTTTCTTTTCTTTTCCGTTGAGAGTCTCGTGCTCTAAGTTAGGTTTTGCCTCAGAGTTTAATCAAGGACTCTACAGTCTTTTCCCGCCTCAAAACTTCAAACCTCAGCCACGAGGGAGACTCATCATTGCATCCATTCCTCCGCCATCACACCAGAAAGTGATTGGCTTCCCACGACATCAATCCGGACACGAAAAGACCTGCAGCAAATCAAAGAACCTGGGAAACACCCTTCTCAAGCCAAAGACGCAGACAAAAAAGGAATCCCAATTTAAAGACACAAACGACGAATGCAAGTACACCTCCAGATTCTAGCTGAACTAATGCATTGATATCAAATTTAATAACCCCGCCTAAGAAGTGATAGAAGGGTTAAATTAATGATTGATGGTTTATTCGTATCAGGTCTTATGAAATTCATATATTGCTAGAAACTCATCATTTTACTCTGTTAAAACTCATTCTTTCCATCACTTCCTTTCTTTTTGCAACTCGTGTGAATGTGTGTGTGTTAGATTTTAGTTTATGTGTTAGAATAATCAATAAAGTCTCATTTATATTTTTAAAAAGAAGTGTCTTGTGTTATGTGCTTATGAATTTAATGTCTTAAACTGCCGATCTATTTTACCTTGCTAATAAATAGTGTTTTCAGTATAGCCTAGTGTGGATATTCATATCCACTACAGAGCTGATAGTATGGAAGTAAATTAATGCCATATGTTTTTGAAATAGAAAGCTCGTTGAATTGGACTAATTGAAAAAAATGCATTACATTAAAGTACACATGAAATCAAAATTGACCTTATTTATTTTGTTAGCTCAAATTGCTATTTACGGAACGAACACGGCGCAAGTTTCGCTTTTTTCCGTAAGTAGAATAGGGAAGGCGTAGGACATTCAGCGTAAGCGTTATGAAGAATGCGGAAGCAGAAAGTACGTTCAAGGCGATATTTTGTTTATAAAGCATAAACGGTTGTATTTTTTTCGAATATGACCGATCGTTTCGCTAGATAAGACCCTTATTACTCATCTGGTATCGTTTAAAGCCTTTGAAGCTGCACTGAAACTGTAATTTTGACCATCAACCTGTTGGTAGCCATTGAAATCCACTATAAGGAGAATAATCCTGGAATGTTTTCACCAAAAACCTTCATTTCTTTTCGACTGACGAAAGAAAGACATAAACATCTTGGATGACATGGGGGTGAGTAACTTTATCAGGAAAAGTGTATTTAAAAGTGGACTAATCCTTTAACATGAACTAATAACGAACTGCATTTCTACAGCATTTATTAATCTTTGTTAATGTTAATTTCAACATTTACTAATACATTATTAAAATCAAGAGTTGTATTTGTTAACATTAGTTAATGCACTGTGAACTAACATGAACAAAGAACTTCTGTATTTTTAGTAACGTTAACAAAGATGAACAAATACAGTAACAAATTTATTGCTCATGGATAGTTCACGTTAGTTAATACATTATGAACCTTATTGTAAAGTGCTTACAAATAAACTGTCAAGTAATATGCAAATATTGCTATGTATTTCACTACTGTATGGGATCATACAAAAAATGCCATAATTTAAAGCAATAGCATTTTGACGGATTTACAGTCACAAAACCAACTGTAAAGTGTTCATCTAGGAGTCAGGTCGAAAAGTGATGCGCCCTACTCTCTGTCACACACACAAACACGTGAACTCACAGAAACTCTTGTACATGCTCATGTACACACATATTCAAACACACCCAACTCAAAGTACATACATATATACTTTTTCTTTTTTTCTTTTTTATACACATTCATCACACAATTCGTTCTACTTTGTGAAATGTATTTTTCCTGCTCATATAAATGCTTTGGCAACACAATGTAAAATTTGTATGAGCAGGACAATATGTAAGCAGGAAAAATAAAAATGAACAAAGTAGAACAAATTGTGTGATGAACGTGTAATAAAAAGTAGAGAGAAAAAATGTATGTACTTTGAGTGGGGTGTGTTTGAATATGTATGTGTATGTGCTTGTGCGTGTGTGAGTTCACGTGTTTGTGTGTGTGAGAGCGAGTAGGGAGCATCACTGTTGGACCTGACACCTATATGAACACTTTACGGTTGGTTTTCTAACTGTAAGTCATTCTCTTTAAATGCTATTGAAGGTAGAAACGTGAATACCAATATCATAACTTTAGAGACGGTCCCTAAATTTGCAAATATCAAACGTTCAACGTCAAACCAACTTTATGCCAGTATCTGCTTGCCTGGAGTCTATACAACCTACATCACCAATAAGGTGCAAGTTTGGTCTTTTATATCACTGTACTAGTCCATTAAGCTGTGTTAAGAGTTTTATATGTCCTGATGGCAGGGAAATCCTATGACGGATGAGGGAAACCCTAGTATTACAACACAGTGCTGCAATATAAAGTTAAGGAAACATAAAAACAGAGAGAAATATATGTCTACCTCAGATTTAACGTTTGATCTGTACATCAGTATCGAGCAATAACGTTATAATCTCGTTTACTGGAGAGAAAGCTGCTTACATGTAGCCTACACAGGGAAAGAAACTGTGAAGACACTGAATTAAACATAAATGCAGCTTTTGTGTCTTTATCTGCTTTTCTGCATTTATACTGGCCCTGATAATCACACATTCACTTACCGCTTGCTCCATTTCTGCAAATCCGTTTTAATGAATGAATGATCTGTTTTTAACTGTTGCCTTGCTCTTCGTCAACACGCGTCAGCGGCACCTGCTGGTGAAGCCGACTAACAGCAAATGGAGATCATGCATCGGCACTCTACTGCTTTTCCTGAAGTTCCCGGATGAGAAATGTTGAATTTTCTGCCGAATTTGAACCACTGAATTTGTGGAAGCGAATTTTGTAAAGCGAAATAAAATGGACCGAAAATTGCTAATCGAATTTTATAGGCTGTATTTTTTAAACAGAATGAATATTTTGGAAGTGAAATCTGAAAGTTGAATATAAATTATTGAATTTTTTAAATAATGAAAATGTGTGTGAAATATTTTGAATGGAAATATTCACAGCTTAAATATACAACCATGTTGAATTTAGTATTTAATGATGGTAGAATGTGGGCAACTGGGCACACACCATTTATGGTGAAACAGCTTAACTTTGATGCTGTTGTACCTTTCAAACACATCACACCATGTAAACTGTTTGTCTATCTTTGCAAAAATGTCTTCCAACACAGGCACATCTTTTCAACACTATGACATTAAACAAAATTAACTGCAGGGCAGTGTGTGCAATTTATGTGGACATATTTTTGGGCTTCAAACCGTGGGACCACTGACATATACCCATTGCATCATAACGCAGCATTAAGTTCCTCTAAAGAAAAAGTGTAGGCTACTTTGGAAAAATCTCCTTTGCCTCTTAATTTTATCAGTTAATTAAAAAAACTACTTTTAAATGCTTCAATTAACAGTTAAATATAAATATTAGATATTTTTGTACTTTTACTAGTCATGTTCTGTTTAGTTTCGTTATCTCTTGTTTAGTGTAACTGTCATGTTCTGTTTCTATCTTCCCAAGTTCTCATTTGTTTATACCATGGTTTCTGATTAGTTACACACCTGGGGTCCATTCTTCGTACGTCGCTTACTCAGTTAGCTGGATTTGATTGATGACAATTTGGCATGATCTTGGAACGTTCGGTTCTTTGACACTCATCCTGGACTTGCTGTCATAGCAACAGGTTTGTAAGCTTAAACCTGCTCGCGAGCAGGCTTATTTCATGTAAACAGGATTAGATTGCATCTTTTTAAGTGGAGGTAATGCTTAATGTCTGTCCCAGCCACTGCTACTTTCTTACAAGAGAACGCTAATGTGAACCAGGGACTGTTGAAAAGACCAGCATATGCTGGTTAGGTATGTTTTGAAGCCTGGAAGCTGGTTTGAGCTGGTTTATGTTGGTCTGTAGCTGGTTTAAGCTGGTCAAGTGCGGGTCCTAAACAACTAACTCCAGCTCAGGACCAGCAATTGACCAGCTTAAACCAGCTCATGACCAGCTAAGGAGCATAAACCACCTCAAACCAGCTAAGGACCAGCATAAACCAGCTCAAACCAGCTTCCGTGCTTCAAAACATACCTAACCAGCATATACTGGTTTTTTATTTCCAACAGGGAATAATGATTTAAAAATAAATTTGCAAATAATATTAATTATAATGTTGTGTAGTCTACCATAGACAAAGCCAGTTTTACTCGTTGACAGATTTATTTGTGAGGGAATAATGACCTAATAATTTTATTGGAGTCTTACACAAGATGTAAAGTTAATCTGTGCTGTGCATTAATTTTGCATTAATTTGAATTTTAAAGATGCAGATAACTTGATCTTGACCCTTAAGAAACCTTAATTAATGCTGTCCCCTTACAAATCTGCTTCAATGGTAAAATTAAATGAAAATTACATTGTTTAAATAAAAATGTAAAGCCTGTACAAATAGCCTTCTAGAAATTGTGAATATAGGCCTAATCTAAATTATTGGGAATCATGTTAAAAAAAAGAAAAGAAAAAAAAGAAGAAGCACATTTCACTTATCTATTTTTTTTTATGTCGTTTTGATTGCTTGGCTGTTTTCTTATAAGGGTCCAGAAATTTGTCAAGTTGTCCCAGGTGAAAAAAGTACATTTCTATAATGTACTTAAAGTGCTCTATTTTTGTGCACTAATTTTGTACTTAATATAAGTGTACTCATCTGCTATTTTGAGACACCATAAAATATGAACTAAAATGTGTTTTTAATATACTATTTTTAAATACAGAGATAGTATATTAAAAACACATTTTAGTTCATATTCATGGTGTCTCAAAATAGCACAGTTGAGTACACTTAGATGTTCTTAAGATTATCTTAAGAAGTACTAAAGAAGAATTTTTACTATATTAAGTACAAAATTAGTGCGCGAAAATAGAGCACTTTAAGTACATTATAGAAATGTACTTTTTTTCACCTGGGGTTATATGATATGTTGGCTATATGATGTCACTACGTTGCCGTCTTGACGCCAGCCAGCTGCTGCATTGCTAATCGTAGTTTCAAGTATTGATACATCTGCCCTTTTCGAGTAACACTCAGACAATTTAATCCAGATATTTTAATCCAATCCACAAATTCGTTTGAAGAACCAAATAAGCCAGAGTTCAGTTATCACGATTAGAAGATCTTGCATCTGTCAGATCATCTCAGATGTATTAAGCGAGGTAAGAAGAACGGACCCCTGTTCCCTGTTTCATTGATGATAAATCACAGTTTATTTAAGCCTTCTGTTTTCTTTGTTCGGTGTCCTGTGTTAACGTTTGTTCATGTGTGCTTTGTATTTCTCTGTGTTTCATTAAAGTCTTCTTAGATCTTGGTTATTCTGCATGACATCTCTTTTTAGATTTGTCTAAACAACGGTTACGTGGTACTATTCTATACAGTATGTCAGAGCAAAAAAACAAAAACAAAAAAAAACTAGCAACTGTAGACCTCTGAGAATGGATTGTGTAAAGGCTTAAATCTTGGATTCTGTTTTATTTTTCCAAAGTTATTACACACACAAAGGTCTTTAAAGGGGTCTCAGAAAGTGAGGAGTGGCAAAAATTTACTCACTTTACTCTCTTTGTCCTCTCAGATTGTCTAAAACTCAAACCAATCCTCCCAAAAATAGCTGTACAAGTACACACACACAAAAACATTCTAAAAAATGAGTACTCACCTGATAAAAATAGCAAATGAAACAGCCTGTCCATTTTATGGAACCTGAAACTGTAGGGAGAACTTGAATTATGACAGTTAAATAAACAAGAGTATGAGTTTGTAAGTACAATATAAGACAAAACTCCTGAACAACAGACAGTATAAATGATTCCTACACACATTTTATACATTACGTTTTATGCAAATGCTCTTTTCTCAGATGCAAAATAGACATGGAGATTAATTTCCATTTGAACTTTGTTTACTCTATATTCAGATATGTAAATCAGTGCTTAGTAAGAATGCTGTAGCTCCATCAGTCTTTTGAAAACCCACAACTAAATACAAGCTCTTGAAATGCGCTTTAATGGGTTATGAAAGCCTACAATACATTTCTGAGAACAGATATGCATCTGTTATATGTTTCAAAAGATTGTTAAATGTTTTAAGTTCTGTTAAAGAACACAGAAACTATTAGGGCTGGACCAGAATATTAGATTATTCGAATATTCGTTTGGTGGGTTGGTATTCGATTTTCAATTTTGGGATTCGTTGTTTTTTGTGTTTTGTTTTTTCTTCGCACACCTGGCATCCCCCTCGTGAAACGGTTTACACTATAAGATCTGGCGAAATACAATACTGTGTTCCTAGAGTCTGTAGAGACAGCTTCAGTTATCCCAAAGCCAGTCCCTGTCATGCCAGAGCCCGTCAAGCCAACTCTAATTGTCCCCGAGTCAGTCAAGTCAGTCTCCATCACCCCAGTGCCTACAGAGATAGTTCCTGTCATCCCAGAGACCGTCAAGCCAACGCTATTCGTCCCTGATTCAGTGAAGTCAGCCTTAAGCCAAGTTTACACTACAGGACTTTAAACGTCGACAGACCGCTGTGCTGTTCAGACTACGTGACTTGCTATGAAGTCTTGAAGACGTACATAAATGATCTGCAACAGGAGGTTACAGACTACACGAGCTGACAACAACTGTCACCCAACGACTTTATTTGAAAATAGATGTTGGGAGGAAATTAGAATAAATTTTGAATTAAATTGAATTAAAATTAAAATAACATAAAGTTTAAGACATTCTGGCTGACCTCCTAGAGTTAAGGCGACTGTTATTTAAGACCGTTTCCTTTTATTGTTTCCATGACGACGCGTCATGCTTGTCACGTAACACACCGCGGCCAGCTGTCACACTGTATGACAGTTAACGACATGGTGAGAAAAGCGAAACATCTATATGATATTCTGATTCTCAAATATGTGCAAGTGAGTGTTTTGTCATTTAAAAACCTATATAATGACCTTGATCTTAACCCTCTGGAGTCTGAGGCTGATTTGGGCCCTGGAGAAGTTTTGACATGCCCTGACATTTGTGCTTTTTTCAGTTGTTCATAAACATATTAATGGAAAGTTGTCATTACACGGTATTCACCACGAACTAGGCTACCATAATATGTGAGCAACATGTTGTCACAGAGTCAGTTCCCACCACTACCCTCTTGTCAAGTCAAGTCAAGTCACCTTTATTTATATAGCGCTTTTTACAATGCAGATTGTGTCAAAGCAGCTTTACATTGATAACTGGTACATAATTTTGGCTGCACAGCAGCTCTTAAAGAATAGTGTCAATGCAGGCAGATCAGAAGCACTCTTTATTAAATGTCAAGTCAAATGTCAAGTGTCCCCAACTAAGCAAGCCAAAGGCGACAGCGGCAAGGAACCCAAACTCCATCAGGTGACATCAGGTGGCAAACAAGTGGCAAATAGGTATTAAAATGGAGAAAAAAAAACCTTGGGAGAAACCAGGCTTAGTCAGGGGGCCAGTTCTCCTCCTCTTGTGCCTGTCTGTGTCTGACACATGTATGTACATGTTTGTATTTTTGAAGGAATAACGTTTATGTGTGGTTATTGAAAAAACAAAAAACTTAAGTCACTGAAATAAGGCCACAAAATAAATACAAAATATGTGTTCACAAGACTTCTGGGTATTGCAGGTTGTAGACTAGAATTTTTGCTTCAAAATGATGTAAAAATTATCCTGCCTACTCGTTCATATAAAACAATATATTGATTTAAATTTTGTAAGATACTTTTTGTAAAGACACACAGTATGCATGGAGGTGTAGATCTTCACAGGATTTCTGGAGGTTTCATCAAATCTAATTTAATGCTTTTTAATAACTTTTTAATGCCTATTTTTTAATGCCATATATATATATGTCGGTAAATGTCGATAGATGACGTCATATGCCAATTAGAATATTCATCATGTCGCATTTGCATTCTGCCAAGTGTCAACACTTTAGATTTGTTTGCTTCTCTGCTGCTACCCTTTTTGCTCACATAATGTATTTTAATACAGCCAAATTCCAAATAAAATTGTTTCATCTATATATTTTTCTGGTTTTGTTGTCAGACAACATGAAATCATGACTGAAACGTGGCCCATTAAGACTACATACAGGGCTCGACATTAAGCCTTGTCATTCACTTGTACGAGTAAAACAGTTGCTTGTCCGAAAAGAAAAAGGATTTTGGTGTAAATATAAATGTACAATTTATAAAGCAATATCCTTTCAGAATATTGCAGCTTTGATATATTTAAATCTGCATATTTGTGATAGATTTGTGACCACCCCCCCCATCTAATGTATGATTCATCTTTCATTTTAAATTCTTAAATTCGATCAATAAATTTAATTGGAATAAGATACTAAGGACTGTTACCAATCAAATTGAATCATTTACAAATTTACAATAAAAAATATTACAGCTGAATTTAATAATGTTATGGGACTGTAAGAAATGTTGGGGGGAAAATAATTATTTTAAAAATTTAATTAAACCACCAGTAGGTGGCGTCAAGTAACCGTCTTAATAAGTGAGTCATTCATTCAAATGATTCATTCCTATGGCTGACTCATTCAAGAATGAGGCAGTTGTTTATGAATGGGTCATTGAATCTTTGACTCAACCGATTTGTTCAAAATGCTGAATCATTCAGTAACTAAAACAAGGCTGTTAAATCCATCCTAAATAGTATGTGAGATTAAAATAAGTGTGTCCCAAAGCATAGTATGTTGAAAAGAGTATGCCAAAAGTCCCCGGATGGTCTTCTATTTCCAGTAGATTTTTGAAGTGTGGATCTGTGCACACTATAAAGGCTAATATTGCTCACAACCCACTGTGCATTGGACTGGTTCCACCCAGCACCAAGCCTGTTTAATTGCCCAGCACAAGGTCTATGTCAATGACGAAACTCCAGTCCAGCCACCCTCTCCCACCTCCTCTACCCAAGCAAGCCAGTCCTTCGGCCCTGCCTCGGCTGGCTCCCTCCAGTCCCTCATCTCCTCCTCTGTTGACTCTACCCTGCAAGTCGGATCTGCCTTAAATCTTCCGGTCACCAGCTCTGCCTTGTAAAGCGGATTCCCTGGCTTCGCCTCAGGCTGCCAAGCCCTTTACTCTACCTCGGCCTGTCGACAAGTCGCCTCCACCTTGGCTCCTCACCCCCTCGGCTCCACCATGGACCGTCGTCCTCACAACTCCACTGGGCTCCCTCATCTCTCCGGCTCCACCTTGGTTAGACATCACTCTGCTTGTGCCACGAACTTCTGGAATATCAGCTGCCTTTCATACCTCCACCCATTCGGCTCTGTCGGGCTTTGCCTTCCCTCCAGCTTCACCTTGGTCGCGCCGGCTCTGCTTCAGTCCACCGGCACCCTGCCTCCACCACAGCTGCTTGTCGCTGCGGTTCTGCCCTGGTCTCCTGAACCTACGGTTTTGTCTGGTCTCACCATCTCCTTGGCTGCGCCAGGGTCTCCACTTCTCCGTGCTCCACCGTTGGCTGCATTCACGTCCTCGTAGAGCTCGTAATTACAGTTTGTAAATTTTGAATTTTCTGGAAGCTCCCACGTGTACCACGTGGCCGCTGTACCACATGACAGCTGTACCACCTGACTGCTGTAGATTAAAAGTTTTTAATTACAATTTTTTCTAATATAGAGATAGTATGTAAAAAGCACATTTTAGTTCATATTCATGGTGTCTCAAAATAGCACAGTTGAGTACACTTAGATGATCTTAATATACTAAAAATAATTTTTTAGTACTTCTTAAGTATAAAATTAGTGCAAGAAAATAGAGCACTTTAAGTACATTATGGAAGTGTACTAAGTTTACTGAAATAAAGTGTATTTTTTGCTGCATTCACGCCACCACAGAATTACCGTAATCTTGAGATGACAACACGTGACATTATATTCGGAGCTGTTCACATCCTCGGGCTGGGAATTATGTATTTCTATGGCACCACGATCAATGCCTAAATGAATCTACAGCGGTCAGGTGATACAGAGACCATGTGGTATAATTATGAGCTCTACGAGGATGTGAATGTTTTTTACGAGCCAGAATCTCGTAGTTACAGTAATTACGATATGGCATGAACGTAGACGTTGATCGTGGTGCCATAGAAACTCATAACAGCTCTGAATATAATGTCACGTGTTGTCATCTTAAGATAATTAGAAAATATGCTGTGACATGAATGCAGCAAAAAAAAAACACTATTTCAGTACACTTAGTACACTTCCATAATGTACTTAAAGTGCTCTATTTTCGTGCACTAATTTTGTACTTAATTTGCAAAAAAATTCTTCTTTAGTACTTCTTAAGAACATGTTGTCATGATTGAACACAGGAAGCAGATGCAAGTAACACCGTTTATTCACAACAAGCAGTAAAGGATGAACAAACAATGGATTGTGCAGACTTCGGTAGGCGCAGGGACTGGGATGATCGGTTGGTGTCGTGAGGTGGTGACGTGAAGAGTGGTGGTGAGATGACTCCAGGATCCAGACGAGCAACAAGACACGATGACGAACAACTGGGACTCCGATCAGGAACAGACTCACAAACAACGATCTGACAATGAGATGAGAGTGAGGTGAGTATTTAAAGAGGTGAGTCATGAGCAGCAGGTGGGGACGGTGATGAATGGCAGCTGGATCCCCTGATGATCCATGTGGCCTGGACACACCCACAACACACTCGCACGCATACATACACAAACACACCCACTGCTGTCACAACACAGAGCACGCGACAAGAAGGAAACAATGCATCTGTGAACCGTGACAGTACCCCTCCTCCTAGGAACGCCTCCTGGCGTTCCCCGACTCCCTTACCTGTCGATTGTAATCATCGATAAGGGTGTGATCCAGAATGTCTCTGGCAGGAACCCAACTCCTCTCCTCCGGACCGTAACCTTCCCAGTCCACCAAGTACTGAAATCTGCGTCCCCTCCGCCGAGAGTCCAGAATACGATTTACCGAATAAGATGGTTCCCCATCTACGAGACGCGGCGGTGGGGGAACCGGGGCTGGCGGATTAATCTTGGAATGAAAAACAGGTTTAATCTTGGAAACATGGAAGACGGAATGAACCCTCCTGTACACTGGAGGGAGTTTGAGGCGGACTGCCACCGGACTAATGATCTTGGTGACAGTGAACGGGCCAATAAATTTAGGAGCAAGCTTATTAGAAACGGATCGGAGGGGAATGTCCTTAGTAGAAAGCCACACTTTTTGACCAACGACGTAAAGCGGAGGCCTTGACCGGTGGCGATCGGCCTTGGCCTTGGTGCGTTCCCTCATTTGGAGGAGAGTCTCCCGGCCTCTCGTCCAAGTTCGGTGGCACCTCTGGACAAAGGCGTGGGCAGAGGGGACCGCGACCTCGGATTCCAGACTGGGAAAAATAGGTGGCTGGTAACCTACACTACATTCAAACGGAGATAGGCCCGTGGACGACACTGGTAAGGTATTGTGTGCGTACTCCACCATTGAGAGTTGCTGACTCCAAGAGGAAGGATTCCTAGAGACCATACATCGCAACGTTCGCTCCAAATCCTGATTGGCTCTCTCAGTCTGACCATTGCTCTGGGGATGAAACCCTGAGGACAGACTAACCGTCGCCCCCAACAATCTACAAATCTCCTGCCAAAATTTAGAAACAAATTGGGGACCCCTGTCAGAGACCACGTCTACCGGGAGGCCATGAATCCGAAAGACGTGATCAATGACCGTAACCGCTGTCTCCTTGGCTGAAGGTAATTTGGGCAAGGG
>RJVU01017312.1:4770361-4804101 GCA_003731715.1 Anabarilius grahami
TCTCTCCTTGGTGTAGTTCCGCCAACTGCCTGGCGGCTTCTCTCCCCGCGACCGACCGGTCGAACACCCTCTTCATCTCTGCGGAGAGTGACTGGAACGAGGCGCAGCATGGGTCTTGGTTCTCCCACACCGCCGTCCCCCAGAGCGACGCCTTCCCCGTCAACAGCGTTAGTACGAAAGCCACTCTGCTCTGTTCGGTGCTGAAAGTGCGGGGCTGTAGAGCAAAATGCATAGTACAACGCGTCAGAAAGGCTCTACAAAAACCTGGTTCACCTGAATAAGCTTCGGGCACCGGAAGTCGAGGTTCTGAAGCGGCGGCGTTCTCTGGTGTGGGTGGGAGGAAGGCCGGTGTGGGTGGCGCAGCGGGACTGCGGAGCAGCTGGACTTGCTGGGTGAGCTCGGTTACCTGCGCCACCAAAGCCTGCACTGCTCTCCCCGTCTCATTGAGATTTCTCTCCTGTGACTCCATTCGACGAATACTGCTGTTTAAAAAATCCTCCCGGGAAGTCTGCTGTGCACCTGCTGCTTCCGTTCCTTGGTCAGATCGTTCTGTCATGATTGAACACAGGAAGCAGATGCAAGTAACGCCGTTTATTCACAACAAGCAGTAAAGGATGAACAAACAATGGATTGTGCAGACTTCGGTAGGCGCAGGGACTGGGATGATCGGTTGGTGTCGTGAGGTGGTGACGTGAAGAGTGGTGGTGAGATGACTCCAGGATCCAGACGAGCAACAAGACACGATGACGAACAACTGGGACTCCGATCAGGAACAGACGAGACAACCACGAACAAACTCCAAACAACGATCTGACAATGAGATGAGAGTGAGGTGAGTATTTAAAGAGGTGAGTAATGAGCAGCAGGTGGGGACGGTGATGAATGGCAGCTGGATCCCCTGATGATCCATGTGGCCTGGACACACCCACAACACACTCGCACGCATACATACACAAACACACCCACTGCTGTCACAACACAGAGCACGCGACAAGAAGGAAACAATGCATCTGTGAACCGTGACACATGTATTCAACTGTGCTATTTTGAGATAACATTTGGATAAACGTTATGTCAAATTAAACATGAGAATCTGCTGATTTAGACAATACACATGCTGTTGTTTAACATGCATTTACCTGATCGCAAATCAAAAGTTAACCCAGAAGCTTTATTTTGCACAGAGACTTCTTCTCCTTATAAAATATGTTTATTATCTATATAGGTTTAAAGGTGCATCGTATTTCTGAGCTGGGTTGTTTTTGATAGCAAAGAGGAAATGACCAATCATGTTTAAGCTTTGTCAGTATAAGAAAGACACACCTTATGCACATAATTTGTTTGAAGGTATGACTCTATTGGGTTCAAAGGCATACAGTAATTCATCATATCATAATTTATTCACATTTTTTGAAACTTGTAAGACTTGTAACTTGTAAATGTAACTTGTAACTTTCTTTTTTTGGAATACAAAATGTATCATGTCAGTACATAATAAAAATGAGTTCTTACTGGGCAATGGGTTATTTCCACACCATGTACAGCTATTTGAATAAAGAAAAAACGTCCAAATGAAAATCACTGTTTGTAAAAACATTTTGCATCTGAGAAATAGGTTTTGCATGGAAAGGTAATGTATAAGAATATGTGTAGAGATCATTCATTTTGTCTGTTGTTGCAGGTAACTTCTGGAATCTGTTCTTATGGTGATTCAGGAGAATTTAGTCTTTTTTAGCTTTTGTGGTTAGATATAATTTTATATTTCCAAACAGTTGGTATGGTCCTTGAAGAGAAGAGAGAAAGAAAGATTAAATCCACAAGAACTTTGGCAACATATCCAATATGCTTGGAGAAATTGACAAGCAAAGCTAAATTAAAAAATTGTGCACAAGTGTACCAGAACAAAAGGACAAAAGCTTTTAAAGGCAAAGGGTGGGTATCCACCTTATTTTTTAACATGGAAGTAAATATGTTTAGAATTTAAAAAAAAGAAGAAACTAGCCTATCTGCGACAGGAGAGAAAATCATCACTTATAGATGCAAACTCCTCACCTTTCAGTGACAACTCACCTTTTTGAGATCAAAATAAGTCACCTATGGGATTTGCATAGATCCAATGTTTTTTAGAGGGTTGGGGGTCTTACAAGGGTACTTGTAAACTTAGGGTAAATAAAGAACTGGTTGTTTCAATAAGTAGTGTACAGTGCTTTCTTTACTCTTTACTTTAAAAACTATGTCTATAAAGGGTAATATTTTATGTATTTAAAGTCTGAGATGTGGGAACGGTGAAGAGGGAGAGGGCAAACAGTTTGCAATTTAGCCAATGCCATCTTAAATAGCATGCATAGCACATCATCTTTTATAACATGACCCAATGTTAATTTTGGTAAAATGTTGCAACAATATGTTAACTTTTTATTTATTTTTTTCGTGAAAAATGACAGTTTTGGACATATAAGTTAATAAAAAGTAAATAAAAAAAAACCTTAAAATAACTACAAATGAGCATGTAAAGCAAATATCTTTGGAGCATGTCCCCCGCCCCACGCAATGTTCTCACCTTTTTTCCCCCTTTCCTGTTTGCATTTTCCTGATCACTACATTGCTGCATACCTAAATGCACTAATTCATCTCGATACAACACCGAGATAAGCTTTCATTCGTTCACGGTTGATTCAGATGTTCGGGCTCAGTGGTTAATCAAAATTCATAGGGACCACTTCAGTCCTACAAAAAACACTAGAGTGTGTAGTGTAAATTTTCAATGAGATGATTTGTTTTGATGACTGGGGGGCTAAGAAAACTTAAAAGAGAACTGTCCCTTCTCTTTTTGCATGGAACCACTATACACTACCCACACCGAGAGTGAATGTTTGGGAATGTTGCCCTGTACCTGAGATATCACATCGAGATGAGTGAAACGCAAACAGCACCTGATCATGACTTAAGGAGTTGGACTCTTGTCATTCCCTTAGGGACAACTGAGGTTTCCGGAGGTCAAAATACTTCTCTAAAGAAAGGACCACCTGTGTTTCTTTTGCGCCTAAAGAAATAAGAAAATGCAACTGTGCACGTGCATTTTCATTATCTAATTCAGAAATAACATCATATCTTCCTTCAGGCAGTTCAATACTGAATTATAACAATGTCATGTGACAATGCAAATACTTTGCTAGATAAATAGCATTGTACATTTTTATTCACTATTTTACCTTCTTTGCATGTTCACAGATCCACGTGAGGCCTCACCACTCAAGTTCCGTGAGAACTGAAATGCTGGAGTTGTTGGTCTGGTTTCTATCAAATGGTTAAAAAGTCTTCTACTCTCATTTTGTGAATTAATGTCTCTGTCCCCTAGAGCCTCCTCGATTCTTTTAAAAATGTCAGGACTTCTTAATATCGTTCTACGATGCACCTAGCCATTTGACCTCACTGATTTTTACTCTGAGTGTACACAAATGAAAGAAGATATTCCACAGATTAAAATGGTGTATAACTCTTAATTGTATGTGCAACATTGACGGAGTATTTTGAGTCTCTTTCACACTGGTAAGAAAAAAACCGCGGTGGTATCGCCGGCGTGACCGTCAGACCCCAGAAAAACCCATAAAAGCAGAGGTTTATGGGTAAAATTTAAATGAGTGGCCAAATGAACTTGTGGCTGTTTTAATTGGTCAGTGCAGCGCTGGCGTGCTTAGTTTGCGCCATGCTGCCCATTGGGTGATGCTAGAAAACACCCTGCGCTGTCGAGTTGGTCCACTGAGCCGAGCAGATGACATGTCAGCGCGGCGTGAGCTCTGTAACACCATGCTGTTTCGTCCCACTTTTGGTGTGAAATTGAATGGCTTCCCATATTTTAATTTTGTTTGCACTCCTCAGTATGTAATGCCAACATTTGCAGTGGCATGGTAGTATTACAGGTGACGCAGGGCACCTTTGGCATCTTTGCAAATTCAGCTGAATTGAAGGGAAGAGGCTAGGTGTCCATCTCCTCCTGAAGGGGCACCAAAAAAAGGACATTTTTGCCACAGTTTGAGAACAACAGGATTTGCCGACCAGAGTAATCCTCTGTGTCTGGAGATTAGGGTCAATCTTCTCTGGCCACTTCCTCCTGCAACAAAATGTAGGAAATAAATGGATCCTAATTGGCTGATAATCTTAACTGTAGTGAACTGTGCTCTTCAAACTTCAAACTTGGTCCGACTTCTGGTGTCATGGGGATCGCAATTGAACAATGGAGGCAGAGGATCGGCAGATATTCTCAGCCAGCGTCCAAAGTAAAGTTTAAATCCGCTACAATTAACCTTCAGTGTGGTGTGCTTCTGGGCGGATTACGGCTGGCGGCCGCTGTTGGCCTTCTTTTGATTTTAGTGGGCGACATGGAAAAGAATCCCGGCCCTGTAAGAGGAAAGCGTGGTGTCTCAGCCGAGATAGCGGCCTTCAGGTCATCTGCATTGTTGGGTCTGGTGTCTCTCATCTTCCACATAGATTCTCTATGGGGTTCAGGTCAGGCGAGTTTGCTGGCCAATCAAGCACAGTAACACCATGGTCATTGAACCAGCTTTTGGTACCTTTGGCAGTGTGGGCAAAATTCAGCAAATTTTTGCAAATTCAGCTGAATTGTCAAGTCCTGCTGGAAAATGAAATCAGCATCTCCATAAAGCTTGTCAGCAGAAGGAAGCATGAAGTGCTCTAAAAATGTCCTGGCTGTGTTGACTGTGGACTTCAGAAAACACAATGGACCAACACCAGCAGATGACATGGCAGCCCAAATCATCGCTGACTGTGGAAACTTCACACTGGACTTCAAGCAACATGATTTCCGTGCCTCTCCACTCTTCCTCCAGACTCTGGGACCTTGATTTCCAAATGAAATGCAAAATTTACTTACATCTGAAAAGAGGACTTTGGACCACTGAGCAACAGTCCAGTTCTTTTTCTCCTTTGCCCAGGTAAGACGCTTCTGATGTTGTCTTTGGTTCAAAAGTGGCTTGGTACGTGGAATGTGACAGTTGGAGCCCATTTCCTGAAGACGTCTGTGTGCGGTGGCTCTTGATGCACTGACTCCAGCTTCAGTCCACTGCTTCTGAAGTTCTCCTAAGTTCTTAAATTGGCTTAGCCTGACAATCTTCTCAAGCCTGCGGTCATTCCTTTCACTTGTACACCTTTTCCTACCACACTTTTTCCTTCCAGTCAACTTTCCATGAATATGCTTTGGCACAGCACTCTGCGAAAAGCCAGCTCTTTCAGCAATGACCCTCTGTGGCTTACCCTCGTTGTAGAGGGTCTTGATGACCGTCTTCTGGATAACTGTCAAGTGAGCAGACTTCCCAATGACTGCTTTTGGGATTACTGACCTAAACCCAGTATTTATACCCTGAGAATGGTAATTTAATAGAACTTGAAATTAAATATTCTAATAATTTGAGATAGAGATTTTTTTATTTTGATGAGCAGCAAGCTGTAATAATCAAATTGAGAACAAAAAAGTCTGGAAATATTTTACTTTGTCTAATAAATCTAGAATATACTTAAGTTTTACTTTTTGAATTAAATTACAGAAGAAAAAAAAAACCTTTTTCATGATATTCTAATTTATTGAGATGCACCTGTAGACGTAATATTGGAGGTATCTGTGTATATGTACATGATTCTATTGTGAAATATTTTACTAGAATTTGTAAACAAGCAACTGATTGTATATTTTTATACTCTGACAAAGAGAGTGGATTATTTGGTGTTAACATTGTTTTTGCTTTTACATATATTTTCCCTGAGGGTTCCAGTTCATATAGAAATAGAGAAGAGAAAAATTGTATTAATTCTTTAGAAAATGAAATTTGAAAGGTGTTGGATCAAGTAGGAGAAGATGCACAATTAATTATTACAGGAGATTTTAATGCTAGAACTGGTAATGACTGTGATTATATTGAGTGTGATGATTCTAAATATATAGCATGTGGTAAGTATTACAAAAATGATCTTTTGAACAGTATAGAAAATCGAAAGATAAGGTTGTTAACACTTTTGGTCGCTGTCTTTTAGACGTGTCGCAGATCAAGTATTCATTTTGTAAATGGAAGAGTTGGAAAAGATATTGATGGTGACTTTACATTTGTGTCTGCAGTTGGATGCAGTGTGATTGATTATTATATTATATCCAGTGAACTCTTTGAATATGTTAGAGATTTTGAGATCTTACAGGTAGATATTTCCAATCACTTCCCGTTATTATATACTATGAGAGCAAATAGAGTTGAATCAAGCATTAAAATGAAGAAAGTCAGTCTTGCTAGACCCTGGATAAGATTTAGATGGGGAACTGATGGTGAAAGGCAATTTTTGCAAAGACTATCATATTTATTGAATGGACATTTTTTTAGTAACTTTTTTACTGCAAAGGAAGAAAAAACTAATGTAACAGCTATGATGTTGACAGATTGCTTACATGAAGCAGGCAGATTTCTGATTAATAAATTTACATCTAAAAGTAAATAACCAAGGTGGTGGGATGAAGATTGTTCATTTCAGAAAGATGTAAAATATGGTGCTTTAAACCAACTCAGAAGATCAGGTAAAATGAGGAACTTGAATAGTTATATGCTTGAGAAGCAAAAATTAAAAAAAGTTATGTAATAGTAAGAAAAAGCAGTATAACGCAAACATTTTAGGTAATGTGTTACAGAATAACATGAAAACACAACAGCTGTGGAAGAAAAGTAAAAGTTATGGAAAGTCTAATATACAGTCTAATGATATTACGTATGACAAGTGGCTGCTATATTTTACAAAATGATTGTCTGATTCCAAATTTAATATAGATGCTAACTTTGAGAATTATGTTACAAATTTTGTGAACCCTCATGAAGTTGCCGTTTTTAATCAAGTTGAAGTCCTGGATAGCATTATTACCTATGATAAGATCCTCAAATCTATTATGTCACTGAGCAATAGAAAAGCCCCTGGTCCAGATGACATTATTATTGAGATGCTGAAAGCAGCGTCACATATGTTATGCCCTTTTATGCTTTCTTTATATAACAAAATATTGGACACCGGTGACTTCCCCAAGGCTTGGTGTGAGGCTGTGATTTGCCCATTATATAGGAGTGGTGATAGAAATAATGTCGAAAATTATAGAGGAATATCTTTGCTTAATGTACTTGGTAACATTTTTACAAAGATTTTGAACAGGAAATTATTATCTTACGTAGAGGCAAACAAGATGTTTTATGAAGAACAAGCAGGTTATAGGTTTGGTTATTCCACAATGGATAATATTTTTATTTTACAGTCACTTGTTCAGAAATATATTATGAAGCGAAAAGGAAGGATGTACTGTATATTTATTGATTTTTCCAAAGCTTTTGATAGTATCCAGCATAGTCTCTTGTATTTTACTCTCATTAAGAACGGTATTGGTGGAAAGGTTTTTAGTGTACTGAAATCTATGTATTCTAAACTTAAATCATGTGTGAAAGGAACTGATGGTTTAACAAATTATTTTGGCTGTAGCATTGGTGTACGACAGGGCCGCATGGTGAGTCCACTTTTGTTTATTCTTTTCCTAAATGAATATATAACAATGTTAAAGGAAAATTGTAAAGGTATTCAGATTGAAAGTATCACAGAAGTACAGACCTTGTTATACGCTGATGATATGGATAATGTATTAGATACAGTTGGAGGGTTACAGAAAGAAGCTGAACAGCTGGAAATATTTTGTAGCCTTTACGGTATGAGACTGAATCTGAGTAAAACAAAAGTTATGGTATTTAGAAGAGGGGGCTCTTTAAATAAGGATGAAAAATGGTATTTCGCTGGTCAACAGATTGAAGTGGTTAATTGTTACAAATATTTGGGTATGTGGCTTACACCCAAACTGTCATGGTGGAAAGCCTGACAACACTTAGCAAGCCAAGGTAAGAAGGCAAGGCTTTCTTTACTAAGGTTTGTTTGTAAGCATAAAATTAGATGTAACCAAGCCTTTTATTTGTTCGACCACATGGTAGCACCCATATTATATTATGGACCTGAGATATGGGGCTTTGAACCAGTAGAGTGTCTATGTCTAATCTGTCTATTAGTGTCTATGTCTAATCATCTTTATCCAAGAAAATTATATAATATGCTTTTTCATTTAGATGAAGTAGGTAGAAAAACATGGGTCTCCTGTTTTTTGTAGAGTTTTGTTGTATTTCTGAGGCTCAAAGTGTTGGTGATATAAGAACATTTACATCTGTTTTGAATCAGAGATTGAGAGAAAAAGCACATGATGCATGCATGGTACACATCATTTCTACCAGAAAGACTCGGGAGGCCAAGAAACATTTGGATAAGATTTATTAAACAGTTTGTATGCAAATATCGAAAAATGATAAAGTTCTTTGGCGTAGGCCCCGTCCAAAGAACAATCCGGAGGGTTGCAGATATTTGCAGATCCTTCCTTAAAATGAACTGAGATAGGAAAGAAAATACGCACCATTTGGAGGATTCTTTAGATGATGATAATGCATACACAGACATTTATATAAATGTTAATTCATTATCAGGAAGGATCGTTATGCCACAACTTAAATTATGTGAAGAATGGCGCGTAGGCCGTAACATTGCTACGTTAGGCCGAGCATGAAAGCCACGTAGGCTGTAAACTGACACGTAAGGCATAGAAGGCCGCGTATGCCGTGTAAGAGGTATACTTATACTTACCGCTGGAGATTTAAAGGATTAGTTCACTTTAAAAATAAAATTTTCCTGATAATGTACTCACCCCCATGTCATCCAAGATGTTCATGTCTTTCTTTCTTCAGTCGAAAAGAAATTAAGGTTTTTGATGAAAACATTCCAGGATTATTCTCGTTATAGTGGACTTCAATGGCCTCCAAACGGTTGAAGGTTAGAAAAACTTCAACTTGGGTAAAAATGTCTGAAAATTTGAAAAGTGACACTCAAGTACATTGCAAATAAGGCCCCAGTGCAACTTTTAACGCACCCTCAAAGGCAGCTGAGATACAGCACCTCCAACTGGGCCAATAATGCAATTTCTCCTGTAACTTGATTGTTACTTCAAATTCATGGCTCCATAACTTCATAATGCTACAGTAAAAATGTCTGAAAATTTTAATTGTGACATTCAAGTGCATTGGGAATAAGGCCCAAGAGCCACTTTAACGCACTCTCAAAGGTAGCTGAGATACAGCGCCTCCAATTGGGCCAATAATGCAATTTCTCCTGTAACTCTATTGTCACATATCAAATTCATGGCTCCATATCTTCATAATGCTACAGTAAAAATGTCTGAAAATTTAAATGATGACATTCAAGTGCATTGAGAACAAGGCCTAAGTGCAATCTTTAATGCACCCTCAAAGGCAGCTGAGATACAACACCTCCAACTGGGCCAATAATGCAATTTCTCCTGTAACTGTATTGTCATATTTTACTGTAGCATTATGAAGATATGGAGCCATGAATTTGACAAATATGACAATACAGTTACAGGAGAAATTGCATTATTGGCCCAGTTGGAGGTGTTGTATCTGAGCTGCCTTTGAGGGTGCATTTAAGATTGCACTTGGGCCTTATTCTCAAAGGCAGCTGAGATACAACGTCTCCAACTGGGCCAATAATGCAATTTCTCCTGTAACTGTATTGTCACATTTGTCAAATTCATGAGTCCATATCTTCATAATGCTACAGTAAAAATGCGAATAAGGCCCCAGTACAACTTTTAACGCACCCTCAAAGGTAGCTGAGATATAGCGCCTCTAATTGGGCCAATAATGCAATTTGTCCTGTTACTTTGTCACATCTGTCAAATTCATCTGTTAACTTCATAATGCTACTGTAAAAATGTCTGAACATGTGAATGGTGACAGGCAATTGCCCTGGAAATAAGGCCTCGGTAAAACTTTTAACACACCCTCAACATTAGCTGAGATATAACTGGGCCAACGAAGCAATAGCTCTTTTAACTGTACTGTCACGCTTTGTCAATTTAATGAGTCCATAACATCATAACGCTAGAGTAAAAAAGTCTAAAAATTTGAATGATGATAGTCAAGCACCCCAATGAGCCAACAATGTAATGGCTCTCCAAACTGTAGTGTGAGATTGAGTCCATAACTTCAAAATGGTGCAGTAACCAACAATGCAAGGGCTCTTTCAGTCAGCTGTCAGCTGTCTGTCACACAGCCGCTAGCCATGTAAGACGCTCGGCTCATTGTTGCCACGTCTGGGATTGGGATACTTTCATAGGCGTAATTTGCGGGTGGGGCGGGTGGGACATGTCCCCACCACTTTTTGCCAGGGTCGATATTGTCCCCACCACTTTTTGAACCATCTCGCGGTATTGATGTACCTAATACAAAAGAAACGTCTCTAGTTGATTAGCAATTTGTTCATTTGTGTTAAATAGGCGATCTGGCGCTAGGATGTGTTGTTTTTGAAATCATGTTGCCGCTATTAGTGGCGCAACAGTGTTCTCTTGACGCTCGTGCACAGTGCGCGGTCTTCACACGGACGAGCGCTTCAATCTATGCTGTTGCGGAGACTCTCTATTCATTCCGGTGAAATCACAAAACAAACTGCACATAAACATGTCCCTGCTCTTGATATACAATCACTGATGAACATATTTGTTTTTAATGAGAAAAAAAATAAATAATAATTATAAGAGGGCAGATTAGAACCCAGAATCTCTGGCTCGCCGAACGAAAATTCTACCACGAGTCCATCATGATAATCTAACGTTAGGCGCGCATCTACATATTTATTGACTAATGTAAATACTCTCGAGACTAACAGTATAGTTATAGTAGATTAGATATAAGCATGAAAATATCATATTAAAAATGAGGTCTATGTCAATAAATTTTGTACATTTATTATTGTAATAATACAATTACAACACACCAAAACACACACATTCCTCCGGTCCCACCCACTTTTTGGGATGGTTTTGTTGCGCAGACGTGGCAACCCTCCACTTCACTGTATTGCTTTTTTTTTCTTCTTTATAAGAATTACAACTATGACAATGACAGTTAACACCACACACACTCCAAACACAGACATCCCAATCAGTAAAGAAGGTGTTCCATCACTGCACTCAGCATCAGTCGTCTCTGTTCCTGCCTTGACTTTAATTTTGCCAAGAGATTCACACCTGTTAGAGAGGATCTCAAGTTAAACTATATTTATCTGAGACAAGAGCTTTATTTAACCACAAAATCTATGGAAGCAAATAAAACAACAACAAATGTACAAATTTAATTTTAAGAATGTATAGAAAGTCAATGTTGTAAAATAATGATACTTACATTGTATGTAATTTGCAGAGTGTACCATTTGAATATGAACCAGCAGGACAGTGATCACACACTAAATTCTGTTCCTACAGAAAGACATTCAGAAATATAAAGTACGTAAGTTTCAACTCCATCAGCAATTAAGGCAGTGACAGGTCTCACATTAGCTAGTGGCATCATTATTCAGTACAGCATCTGACACACAAAATGAATCATCACATAACTAACTAATAATTTGCCTAATCATAATTCAGTACTTGTACATTTGGTCTTGTCAGGTGCTGTCAGAGTCACGAGCAAACAATATGTCTGTTATAAGGAACTGTGGTAAAACCACATCCACAGTAAACTGATTCTCTTTTCCAAGTACAATGTAAATGTAAAGCTGCTTTGGAATAATATGCAAAATTATATGTAGAGTTATTTAATATAAATTTAAGCAGAGTTACTCTTCTCAGATGTCATCTCAGCCAATCAGTTTTTGTAGATGTATAATAAAGCTATTTGAATGATAATAGACTGACCACTTTGGTTGATGTATTGTACAGGTGAGCAGGTTGAATGTTTCTTGGCCTTTGGACAGTTTGAGTGCATGTCTATACAGTAATAACCTGGCAGAGGTTCACACACTGTATTTGATATTGATGTACAGTGGCATGAAAAAGTATGTGAACCCCTTGCAGAATCTGTGAAAATGAGAATTATTTTAATAAACTAAGAGGGATAATAAATAATGCATGTTGATTTTTTTATTTAGTACTGTCCTGAGTAAGATATTTTGCATAAAAGATGCATTTAGTTCACAAGACAAAACAATAGCTGAATTTATTAAAATAACCCCATTCAAAAGTATGTGAACCCTTGATTCTCAATACTGTGTGTGGTTACCTGGATGATCCACGACTGTTTTTATGTTTTGTGATGGTTGTTCATGAGTCTCTTGTTTGTTCTGAGCAGTTAAACTGAGCTCTGTTCTTCAGAAAAAATCCTCTGGGTCCTGCAGATTCTTCAGTTTTCAAGCACCTTTTGCGTATTTGAACCCTTTACAGCAGTGACTGAATGATTTTGAGATTCATCTTTTCACACTGAAGACAACTGAGGGACTCAAACTCAACTATTAAAAAAGGTTCAAACATTCACTGATGCTCCAGAAGGAAACACGATGCATTAAGAGTCGGGGGGTGAAAACTTTTAGAATTTGAAGATCAAGATAAATTGTACTTAATTTGTCTTCCGGGAAAAATGCAAGTATCTTTTGTTGGTTCCGAAGGGAAGTACTAAATGAAAAACAATGATATTTAAACACAATAAGAAAAACTGTGACTTCTACATCCTGTTCAAAAGTTTTCACCCCCCGGCTCACTGTTTATACATGTCCTATGCAAATAACAACTTTTGTATGAGCTGTATTAATTATATGTCTGTAAATTTCTGTAAACTGTGTAAACTTAAAAATGTAGAATCATCAAGATAAAAATAATCAGAAATCAATAATCTGTAGTAAGACTTGTTTTGATCAGTCTCAATATTGATTCTTGACTGATATTTTACTTTATGCTTAATTTCTTCGACTGCCTGAAAATGTATTAAAGGATTAGTTCACTTTCAAATGAAAATTTCCTGATTATGACCTGTGGAGGGCAGTAATACACTTAGCAGTGTCTACACTGCCGGAATTCTAATAGAGAAGAAGAAGAAGAGAGCTAGTTCAAGATGAGCATTTATGGTTAAAACGTATATAATTTAAAAATTGTTTTTTAGAAAATGAGTGATGGTTTCTCTAGATAAGACCCTTATTTCTCGTCTGGGATCGCGTAGAATGCGTTGAAGCTGCACTGAAACTGTAATTTTAACCTTCAACCGTTTGGACCTTAATTTCTTTTCGACTGAAAAGAGAAAGACATGAACATCTTGGATGACATGGGGGTGAGTAAATTATCAGGAAATTTTAATTTGAAAGTGAACTAATCCTTTAAAGCTCTTCTCGTCCTGTAAATGTCACCATGCCTGCTGAACAACTTATGATGTGAATCACAAGCCAAAATCAAACTGACCTGAATATCCAGCTTTAGACTGGAGCCATGTTGTGTATTAGCTAATGCAATGATGGCTAACACCTTCAAAACACATTCAAAATTTAAGGCCTTTAGTGCTATAGATGACAGGCCTTTTAAAATAATTATCACTTTTTTATATTTATCAGTGGTTCCCAAACATGTTCCTGGAGGCCCCTCATCAAAACACATTTTGGAAGTCTCCCTTATCTGAAACAGGACTTAGAATAGTCAACCACCAAAATGTGTACTTTTGGGTAGCTTCCTGGAACAGGGTCAGGCTATTAAATGTGGATTATATAACTATAAGACTATATCTGTCAAATAAGTGACTTAAAGGGGTCATACACTCTAAAAAATGCTGGCTTAAAAACAACCCAAGTTGGGTTGAAAATGGACAAACCCAGCGATTGGGTTGTTTTAACCCAGCGGCTGGGTTAAATATTTGCCCAACCTGCTGGGTAGTTTTATTTAACCCAAATATTGTTTAAAAATTACTGTATTTCTTGCTTAAAATGAACCCAAAATATGTTGGAAATTAACATTTTATTAATATGTTTAATAAACAAACATTTATTAATACTTTTTTTGAATAATATTTAAACAATAAACATTTATTAAATTGCTTATTAATAAATGCTCATCTTTTTGATTATTACTATACAGACATATAGTAATTTGTAAACAACCGTTGGGTTAAATAAAACTACCCAGCAGGTTGGGCAAACATTTAACCCAACTGCTGGGTCAAAACTACCCAATCGCTGGGTTTGTCCATTTTCAACCCAACTTGGGTTGTTTTTAACCCAGCATTTTTTAGAGTGTATGAAGAAAAATCAAATGTGCTGTGACTTTCTGAAATACAACTATGTAAATAAGTTTGCAAGTTTCAGAACCAAAAATGCCAATTATTGAAAAAAGCTGCAAACGGCATTTATCGGAAATCTAACCATATACAGGATCACCCATATTTCACATCGTATTTTAACAACTAGGCCAACCTAGTCACTGAGGCAGTAGTAAGTAGCTACTATTATGCCTAAATTCCAGAAAAAGGGAAACCTGTGAAGGGGATTCCACCTCCTGCTTTGCATAAAGCCCTTAAAAAAACAACAACATTCAGACAGAGTGGCTGCACTTTATTTAAAGCAGTCTCTGACCATATTAATCCAACCTTAAAAGATTGTTTTAAATTACATTTGTTGGGCTCATCATAATGATGTGACAGTTCAAAGCCTGGTACCATGGGGGGAAAACATTAAAAATATCATATGACCTCTTTATATCTGACCTCATGGATATGTGGTGATGAGTAAAGAACAGTTAAACTTACCTGGATCACACAGTGGGCAACACTCTCCATTCATTTCATATTCTGCATTATTACAAGTTCCCATACAAAGCACAATGTTCATGATGATAAGAGGTAGTAACGCTGATAGATGAATGAAGTTATAGCATATACACATTACAGGAACCTAAAAGAATCACCACTGGTCCAAAGGTGATCATTTCACCTATTTTTCTGGAGCTGAAATAGAAATTTATGTTAGATCTTTCTGAAAAAGAGACTGAATTTTTTCCAGAACCTTAGAAAATCTTGTTAACGTTTAAACATGTTTCCAGTATTACCAATTGGGCTCTAAATATATATTTTAACTATTAAAATTAAATATTTTCACTCAGGTTTGCACATAAAAAAGAATGTGTTTATTTTTAGATTTAAGGTAACAACCTGGACAGCTTTGCTGAAATAATGTTCAATGTTTGTCATCTCACAACACTGTAGCATACTTCTCTGAAACATTATTTGTTGCATATTGTTGTATATATACTGGTGAGGTGACGACTCGTATTATTTCACACACTATTCATTATGACGGGGTGCGGGCGCATTAGACATGTTTCAAAATTCACAAATGCATAAGAAGCGATACACATACAGCGATCCACAAATGAATGCCAGCAAAGTTGTTTGTGTGACACAAAAACAACTGAAATAAACTCACCCCTACCCTAAACCTAACTACTTCTCAACAATAAAAAAGTATGTACAGGCATTTATCGCAAAAACTGTTGAAAGTAAGCTATTACAAACCACTCACGCTGCATTTATGCGAGAACAGTTTTTTTTGAACCCGCACTTCATTTTTTTTTTATCAAAGAACAATAACATACAGTATGTCATGAAACAATATCAAAAGGAAGAAGAGGAAAAAAAAAAGAAAAAAAGAAGAGAACAAATTACAACAATTAAAACAGGGTGCCAGGGGGAAGTAAATATAAAAGTTCAAAACATAGATAGAAAATATACATACATTATATATATATAATATACATATATACACACATTCATACACATATACATACATATACATATCAAATAAATATATTATAAAGTTTTTAAAGCTTTCTTGTTTAGAGTCTCTGATACTGTCAATATATATAGATATTTCAGTTAACAAAATCATAAAGTTTGGTTTCTTATTTGTAAATTTGCACTTATGAATGTGAAATTTGGTTAACAATATAATTCAATTTATTAGGTAAAAGCACTGTTCTTCTTGATCAGAATAGTCAGTAAAGCCAAAAAGTACGTTTTCCCACAAGAGTGAAAGAGATTTTGAACTCTGAATATTTTTGTTGATACATTTTTTAACCTTACACCATAGTATAACTGAGTATGTACAGTGCCAAAATAAGTGCAAGGCAGTTTCGTCATGTTTGTTACAAAAAAATACAATTCACATTTATTCCTTTTTTTATTTTTTGTAAATAAGGATTTGCTGGATAAAATCTGTGAATAAGCTTATAAGAAACTTCTTTAATTTTATTTCTAAGATGATATTTCTTTGGTAATAACCACACTTTCCTCCAGCAAATCAATTTTCCATTTGGTAAAGAAATCCAATGAGACAAAACATAAGGGACAGTAACAATTTCTCTTTGGAAAAGAGTATGAATAGCTCTATTATTATTCTTGGAATTTAACGAAAAACAGATGTTACCAACATAAGATTTTGTAACATCAAAAGACATTAATTCAGGGGAAAGGTTTTTATCAATACCTCTAAAAAGCATAAGAGTACCCGAGGGAATTGAACCAAAAACAATTGAAAACTCTCTTGGAGTAAATGGTATTTTATAATAAGAAAGGAATTCATCATAAGAAAAGAGCATTCCTTCTTTGTTATATAATTGACTAACCAATTTAATATTATTGTCAAACCAGTTCTTAAAAAAAAAAGAGATTTGTGTTTGTATAGAATGTTTACCATTTGACATTTCTATATAATCGAAATAAAAGATATACATTGTACTTGATGTCAGTTTGCTTATTGTTTTCAAGATAATGATTTATCAAGTCCACATGTCATGAAAACTATGCTTCTAACCACAGCTCGAGAGCTGTCGTTTCAACCACACAAGTTTGCAATTTTTGTTTGAAAATCGTTGAACTACTGTATATTAGTAACGACGGAACTTGCGATGTTTGTTAGTTGGCTAACGATGCTTTTGGGAAATGCACCCCTGGACGATTAATTAAAAAGTAATCGAAACAAAAATTCAGAACCTCTAACCAACGTAATTTTCCCATGTCGGTTATTTTGTTTTTTTAATCCTCTTAATACTTTCCCCTTAAAAACATACTACCGTGTGTGTAGTCACATGACTCTGCTCCGTCCAGTCAGCGGCATGGAAGCAACATGGAGGCAAACTCAAATGCCGAGTCAACACACACAGACAATGCACAAGCGGCGAGGACTGAATGCTTTAATTACAAGCTCATCGCATTCAAGTTTTGAAATCGTGAGGCCGTTCATATGCATTTTTTTAAAAAAATTTTTTTACCTAGGTCGTATTTACAATAATTCCGATAGCACATGAAGGCAGCATTGCCTTCATATCTCATTCCACAAAGCTTTAACACAAACACATTCACAAAAAAAGATGTTTCTCTGCACCACTCCATTTTGTGCTTGTGATTAGAGACAGAGAAGTATATACCTGCAGCCTGGAGATAGCCAAATTAGGGTGGAAGGGATCTCCAAAACGGGGTTGGGAGCTCCAAAACAGCCTGTGGCTTCCTAACCTATAACTCTCCATACTAACCTTGCACTAACAAACATGAAATGGGCACAGCTGTTAAAACTAGCCAACCCCAAATATAAAATTCCCTCGACATTTACTTACCTTTATGTCATCCCAAGTGTGTATGACTTTACTGAACACAGATTTTTCAGAAGAAAAGCCTTATTTCAGTTTTATTGAGACTGCTCTGTCATGATTTATCTTAAATTATCTTGTATTTTCTGTTCTAATTCTAAGTCAATTGGATCACTTCAGAAAACATCTACTGGATGAATTATGAGTTATATTAATTAGTTTGTCTTATATAAAAAGTTTAAGCTTTATGAAATTGAAACACTCTACTTGTAGCAAATAAAAAGGATTTGATCAGAACTGATAATCATCAGACCTTCAATACAATTACTCGTTTTAGTAACCTATGGTCAAATAGACCTAGCATTTTAACAGGACTTTGAATAACACAAGCTGAAGCCATCAGGACAATAAAACATGTTAAAATGATGAAATGCATTCATGAAGAAAGAAAAGAAAAGAAAAGAAAAAAAAGATTTTACTGAAAAATGTACTATCATCACACTTATCCAATGTAGTGTTTCAGGTTTTAAGCTATTTTTTTTGTACATAAATATATGACTTTTTTCCCCCAGATATAAATAAAACCTAGTAGGTGTTCCTGTCAAATAAAATAGTGCAGTCTTAAAGGTAGGGTAGGCAATTTCGGAGATGCTAGCAATAGCAAGCTAGCTTTATTGGCATGAGATCAGAGATTGTCTTATTGGGGAGATGAAAGGGTCTGGGGTTTTAACATTGGAGAAAGTGTAACGGTTAACTTGATTCACGTGAGGCACCTCAACCTATTGTGTAATGGCAGTGACGTCAGCGCCTGGCTTTCAGAGTTTTATGACAGACACAGTTTACGTTGCACACAGTTTCTTGAAGATTAACGCGTTCGTCTTGAGAATAAATGTTCTATTTTTGGTGTCATAATAGTAAACTTACAGTAGGACTGCAATGTTTGTGGAATGTGATTAATTGAACATTTTACCTCGATTACGGTTAATGAACGATTATTTTGTTGTTTGCTTTGTTTTTTGCCCTCATAGTTCACTGACCAGGTTTGTACTGTAAATATGCTTTACTATGAAAGGTGGGATATTTTCTCCTAATGAAAGAGTGCTCTGACATAAAATAACTGCTGAAAGTGAGCTGTTATCTATGGTTCGTAACATTTCAGATTTCTGCTTGTTGTAAATCAGATACAGATAAATTAGCACAGTACGAGTACATTTATTTGAATGCATTAATGAGAGCGATTGTGTGTGTGAATTAATCATACCGTCTCTATATAAATTGTGAAGCTGTGGGTTGTAAGTTGTTACTTCAAAAGTAGACAAATATATGCTATAACTTTTGAGCTTCGAAGTTACTTTAGTGATAAATCACAGGACAGCGTTGGCATTGAGTTTCTGCGCTCCTCGTGCACACAACCTTAACATGATGTGCAGCTACTGTCTGTATGAGTGTTCGTGCGCCACAATACATCAGTGCAGTAGCTCAATATAATAATACACATCTGATGATCTAAAAATCGCTTGAATGTCCAAACTGGAAAGCCTTAAAACGCATACAATTGACAAAGTTTAGTAAAGACGCAAGTGAAAGTGATCTCACTTCAGGGTTCGCCGCTTGTGCATTGTCTGTGTGTGTTGACTCGGCGTTTGAGTTTGCCTCTGTGTTGCTTCCATGCCGCTGACTGGACGGGGCAGAGTCATGTGACTACACACGCGGTAGTATGTTTTTAAAGGGAAAGTATTAAGAGGATTAAAAAAAAAATTAACCGACATGGGAAAATTACGTTGGTTAGAGGTTCTGAATTTTGGTTTCGATTACTTTTCAATTAATCGTCCAGGGGTGCATTTCCCAAAAGCATCGTTAGCCAACTAACAAACATCGCAAGTTCCGTCGTTACTACACTCTAAAAAATGCTGGGTTAAAAACAACACAAGTTGGGTTGAAAATGGACAAACCCAGCAGTTGGGTTAAATGTTTGCCCAACCTGCTGGGTAGTTTTATTTAACCCAACAACTGTTTACAAATTACTATATGTCTGGCTTAAAATGAACCCAAAATAGGTTGGAAATTAAAAATCAGACTCATAATTACTAGAGGCAACAATAATAATCAAAAAGATGAGCATTTATTAATAAGCAATTTAATAAATGTTTATGGTTTAAATGTTATTCAAAAAAGTATTAATAAATGTTTGTTTATTAAACATATTAATAAATGTTAATTTCCAACATATTTTGGGTTCATTTTAAGCAAGAAATACAGTAATTTATAAACAATATTTGGGTTAAATAAAACTACCCAGCAGGTTGGGTAAACATTTAACCCAGCCGCTGGGTTAAAACAACCCAATCGCTGGGTTTGTCCATTTTCAACCCAACTTGGGTTGTTTTTAACCCAGCATTTTTTAGAGTGTAATATACAGTAGTTCAACGATTTTCAAACAAAAATTGCAAACGTGTGTGGTTGAAACGACAGCTCTCGAGCTGTGGTTAGAAGCATAGTTTCTTGTTTTCATGACATGTGGACTTGATAAATCATTATCTTGAAAACAATAAGCAAACTGACATCAAGTGCAATGTATATTTTTTATTTCAATTATATAGAAATATCAAATGGTACACATGGAACGTAAGAACGAGCCTAAGATTGAATCTGGAAAAAAAACAAAATAACTGAGAAAATAGAGAATTAATCATCAGATGCCATGTCTGTAATTTATAGCAAAAAAACCTCGATCTCAAATGGATTAATTTAAAGAAGTTATTACTCCACCATCTGCGTGACATTATTTACCAACATGGCTGAACGACAGGTTCGGGAAACAGTCATGACTAGATAGTTGATTTGTTCAATGATGCACCGTACTATGGAAGTGCAGCAGCGAGTTATGTCGTTGTGTGGGAAACGCACCCCAGCTCTTGTACTGTATGAATGTAGAGTGCTCCAAACCACACATGTAACTGGGGTCATGACAGAGGTATGAGGAGCAGTGAAAGATGACAAAATTCTATTAAAATATAAAACACAGGACAATTTCAGCACAATGACAGATCTTGAGCAAAAAAAATAAAAATGAAAAAAGATTCAGATATACTGATTAAACATTAATTCTACTTACTTAATAAGACACACAGTCCAGCTCAATATACTTCCTTTTATGTTACCACGGCTGTTATCAACATGAAAGAAAGGAAAAAAAAAAACACTTCCTGTTTCTTGTAGTTAACACCCCTTGCAGCTGCTTTCATGTGCTCCACTAACACAACATCAGGGTTTCTGTGTTTTTTCTTCCACATGGAGCTGCATCTGTTTACAGCAAGTGAGAAAACATCATTAGAGAAAATGCTTTAAAATGCTTTTAATTTTTTTTGGGTGCAAAAAATTAGCATGTATGTCAAAATGTCTCAATATTTCATTTGTTCTTCTTTCACTCAGAAAGGGCATTTTGTGCTTCAGTGGGGAAGCAATGAAATCAGACTCTCTGTAGTTGTGAATGTCTCACCTTTCACACTATCACTATCAGAAGTCATTGTTTTTAGAGGAATGAGTTTTGCCTCTTCCATGTGAACTTCCTGCTCATCTGCTACAATCCATGGAAAATCCTGTAAAATATACACAAAGCAGACAAGAATGTGCAGATATGAGAGTTTTAAAGTGATAGTTCACCCAAAATGAAAAATGGTCATAATTTCTTTGTTCAACAGAACACAAAAGATGATATTTTGAAGAATGTTGGTAACCAAACAGTTAACAGCAGTGAGTAAATGGCAGATTTTTGGTGAACTATGCTATTAAAGGGATAGTTCAACCAAAAATAAAAATTATTTCATGATTTACTCACCCTCAAGCCATCCTAGGTGTATATTACAATCTTCTTTTAGACAAAAACAACCAGAAATATATTTAAAAATATTATTTAAAATATTTTATTTTACTAAAATAAATGGAATATGGAAGTCTTATATAAGGATACTTGTTTTACACAAATGCATCGATTCACTTCAGAAGGCCTTTATTAACCCTCTGGAGTCGTATGGATTTATTTTTTTATGGATGGATGCATTTTTTTTGTCTTTACAATTTGGGGTACCATTCACAACCATTATAAACCTTGGAGGACTAAGATATTTTTAAATATATCTCCAAATGTGTTCATTTGAAAGAAGATAGTCATATACACCTAGGATGGCTTGAGGGTGAGTAAAGCTTGGAATAATTTTCATTTTTGGGGTGAAGAGTGCCTATAGGGTGAAGTCATTATGCTTATCTGTACATAGTATGGTTTATTAATAAGGTGTGTACAGAATTTGATCTTTTAATTCCACTGTCTTAGTTTGTACATTAAGCCACGCTATCAGTTTTCTTTATAAGGCACGTTATGGAGGAAAATACTTAATGTGTAATTAAACGCATTACGTTCATATGTGCTCATCTGCATTTAGTATGGTTTATTAATAAGGTGTGTACAGATTTTGAACTTTTAATATCACTGTTGATGCATTAAGCCACGTTAAGCTTTTTGACTAAGTGATCCAACTCTGTCATGTCCTCTATCAGTATGCAATGAACATGACACTGTTCGAATGCCACTTTTGCATTTTTTTGAAGTAAATATAATGAATTCCTAGAATTAATGTGTGGAAATCATAATTATCAGAGGCAATTACTTCTTAAATGACAAATGCTGGTATACTAACATTACTAAAATTGTAAGAGATTGTTATTTATGTGTTTGTTGTTGCTTTTTTTTACAATTACTAGATGGATGTCAACAGTTTCTATGGTACAAGAACGTGGACTCTTCAGGCCCTTGTCCCAGAAAACCCCTAAGATTCTGATGCTGATCTCAGTGATGTTTATGACCCAATAGAGTATCCGGATTATCACCCCATCTGAGAAGAGAAATGTTCATATATTTACAAAAAGAAAGAAAAAGAAAAATCCTGTTGCACTACCACACTTGATGGCGTGTTTCTTGAATCATAAAAGCCTAAAATGCCATTATATTACTATATTTTGTTTTTAGTTTTTGAATGCAGAAAGAATTTAATGTCTTTAGTTTTGTTACTTTTAGTTATTTGTGTTATTTATTTTTGTTTATTGTTAAAAAAACAAGAAAACATGTAATTTCCCGTGTTAAAATGAAAATCTGAAATATTTTATGGAATACTTCAATAAATAAACAAGATTCAATATACAAAACTATTTTATTTTGATTATGTTTTAAATAAATTAGTATTATAGTTCATATTTTCTGAATTTCATATGTGTATGGATTTCATTATTTTACCTTTAAGTGCCATAATCAACCATTTTGGAAGAGGCCGATATTTAAAAAATTATGGGATGAGTTGAAAAAAAATACAGTGAGTGTGGTTACTAGTGACATAATGAGATAAAAAATGCAAACAAAAAAATTTTCAAATGCCTTTTTCTTGGTGGGGCAGTTAAAGGGTATTCCATGGCAGAATACATTTTTTTTTTCGCCTCAGAATTGTAAGATATAAACTCGCAATCGAGAGTTATAAAGTTTGAATTGTGAGATAAAAGTCACAATTTTTATTTTTATTCCATGGCAGAAGCAAGCTTCCATGTAGAGCATCTTTTTGAGAAATATAAGGTTTTGTTTTTGGCTCTCTGACAAGGTTCACTAAGATATTCAGTCAACAATGTGAGCAAAAAAGAAAAAGAAAAAAAAAACACTTAAAGGGGCTCTATGTAAGATTTTTACTTTAAAGGTACAATATGTAATATTTTTGCAGTAAAATATCCAAAAACCACTAGGCTAGTGTTATATATTTTGTCCAGCTGATTACTAACAATATCTCTAATGTTTTCAACTACTTCTAAATCATGAGAAAATTCCCATTCTAAACAGTGACACGGGGCAGAGCAGTCCCTGTCAATGACGTCAGTTACCCTTTGTTACCGCCTTTACTGACGTAGAAACCACATGACAACAGTGTCGTGGACAAATGCGGAAGTAGTGTCTAGCGTCCAGCAAACCACTAGCTTGCTTCAAGCAGTTCCTTATTTACTTCTTGCACGTTTTATGGTGGATTGTGTTACTTATTTATGGAACATAATTACTGTTTACCATCTGCCGCTGGTTCTGTCGACAAGGACAGCTCCCGTAAACGAAAGCGTACGGGCCAACCAAACGACCCAAGAAGAGTTTGGGACAAGAGGCATACACGCCAAACGCGGGGCATCGCGTCTCTAGACCCGCGCGAGGACGCGTCTGATCCATAGTCTGATCGCGTCTTTGCATTGACTTTGTATGTAATCTACTCGCGCAAATCGTTGAACTCGCGTTTGCTATGTATGCCCACTTATTGTGTTTGAATGTACACGAGTGTATATATTTGTTGAACAAGTGGTAATCGTTTATATACAATTTAAAATATATCAAATGTTTTTAATAGTTTACATAACTATGTGAAGTGCATATTCTTAGGTCATAATGAAGTTGCAATTCATCATGCTTTATTTTATATATTAAAAATGTGTTTTCTTGAAGACTAAAGTTTATGCAGGTGCAGTGTTATTGCATTTTGTCTTATTTCACCTGACAAGTTAAACAATGTAAATAAATACAGTTAGTCAGTTAGTGTTATACAGAAATATGAATCAATTATTATTGCAAATGATATTGGTAAGTTCAAAATAACATTTATTATTATTGATTTGAACACTTGAAACTGTGCTGTGTTATCACACCATCGAATTGGACAAACATTCTAACATCTATGACTAAAAATTTCGATGTAATCCTTCCATTACTCGGGTCTAATTCAATATAATAAACCTATGACATCAAACACAACATTTATAAAACTTTACCTCATCCGTTAAATCCATGATTCATCTTTCCGTCGGATTGATGGCCGTCAGCGGTTTGGTAGAAGACAACAAATCCCATCATTCCACGCACCTTCTTAGCGTCATCAAACCACGCGATTGTTATTGTTTTGGTAGTGCGCCCTCAAGTGGCAGATTTTACGAACTGTAGCTTTAATAAAGCATAAAAATATGTTTGCAGATATTTAGGAAACATGCTAAGTTCACCTAGCCTACTTGTTTCTCTGAAAAACAACGCTACAGCCAGATATTCTACTTTGAAAATGTGCGTTCCGTGTCGGAATGTCTGTCTTTTTTTTGGTCTGTGTGAAACATGTGCTGTCAGTTTATCCAATAGTATTTCGACATCACAGGTTGCCAGTTGGCGGAAAACACCGAGAACTGCAGCCATGGAAACCAACAAACAAACTGGTCAGAGAATCGCAGATTCTACTTGACCTAAAAAGCCTCTGCATCCATCTAAATATCTCTATGAACCACAATATATTAAAACTCATCAGCTTACAGTTTGTAAGTCTCCTCAGCTTTCATTGTGAATTGCGTTCCCTATTGTTGCTGGCAACCGCGTCTTTGAACGAGGGGGCGGGCCAAACAATATTTTGAATTTGGACTGCAGTACCTATTTTGAACACTGGGTGTCATTATTACATAGAGCCCCTTTAAAGGGTTGAAAACATACAACTGTTTTAACACACCTTGATGACCTGAACTTTCTCCATGTTTTGTGTACCAGCACTGTGAATGTACATCCTGCAGAGAGAGAGAAAAATCACAATTTAAATGTAAATCTCTTAAAACTTTATTTAATAAGTGTAAGGTCATTATCTGGATAGCTTAGTTTGTGGTGAAGGCTGAGCACCTACCTGAAGTATTGTTGTCTAGAACAGCATCACATACAGGTCCTTCTAAAAAAATTAGCATATTGTGATAAAGTTCATTATTTTCCATAATGTAATGATAAAAATTAAACTTTCATATATTTTAGATTCATTGCACACCAACTGAAATATTTCAGGTCTTTTATTGTTTTAATACTGATGATTTTGGCATACAGCTCATGAAAACCCAAAATTCCTATCTCAAAAAATTAGCATATCATGAAAAGGTTCTCTAAACAAGCTATTAACCTAATCATCTGAATCAACTAATTAACTCTAAACACCTGCAAAAGATTCCTGAGGCTTTTAAAAACTCCCAGCCTCGTTCTTTACTCAAAACCGCAATCATAGGTAAGACTGCCGACCTGACTGCTGTCCAGAAGGCCATCATTGACACCCTCAAGCGAGAGGGTAAGACACAGAAAGAAATTTCTGAACGAATAGGCTGTTCCCAGAGTGCTGTATCAAGGCACCTCAGTGGGAAGTCTGTGGGAAGGAAAAAGTGTGGCAAAAAACGCTGCACAACGAGAAGAGGTGACCGGACCCTGAGGAAGATTGTGGAGAAGGACCGATTCCAGACCTTGGGGGACCTGCGGAAGCAGTGGACTGAGTCTGGAGTAGAAACATCCAGAGCCACCGTGCACAGGCGTGTGCAGGAAATGGGCTACAGGTGCCGCATTCCCCAGGTCAAGCCACTTTTGAACCAGAAACAGCGGCAGAAGCGCCTGACCTGGGCTACAGAGAAGCAGCACTGGACTGTTGCTCAGTGGTCCAAAGTCATTCGGAAATCAAGGTGCCAGAGTCTGGAGGAAGACTGGGGAGAAGGAAATGCCAAAATGCCTGAAGTCCAGTGTCAAGTTCCCACAGTCAGTGATGGTCTGGGGTGCCATGTCAGCTGCTGGTGTTGGTCCACTGTGTTTTATCAAGGGCAGGGTCAATGCAGCTAGCTATCAGGAGATTTTGGAGCACTTCATGCTTCCATCTGCTGAAAAGCTTTATGGAGATGAAGATTTCGTTTTTCAGCACGACCTGGCACCTGCTCACAGTGCCAAAACCACTGGTAAATGGTTTACTGACCATGGTATTACTGTGCTCAATTGGCCTGCCAACTCTCCTGACCTGAACCCCATAGAGAATCTGTGGGATATTGTGAAGAGAAAGTTGAGAGACGCAAGACCCAACACTCTGGATGAGCTTAAGGCCGCTATCGAAGCATCCTGGGCCTCCATAACACCTCAGCAGTGCCACAGGCTGATTGCCTCCATGCCACGCCGCATTGAAGCAGTCATTTCTGCAAAAGGATTCCCGACCAAGTATTGAGTGCATAACTGAACATAATTATTTGAAGGTTGACTTTTTTTGTATTAAAAACACTTTTCTTTTATTGGTCGGATGAAATATGCTAATTTTTTGAGATAGGAATTTTGGGTTTTCATGAGCTGTATGCCAAAATCATCAGTATTAAAACAATAAAAGACCTGAAATATTTCAGTTGGTGTGCAATGAATCTAAAATATATGAAAGTTTAATTTTTATCATTACATTATGGAAAATAATGAACTTTATCACAATATGCTAATTTTTTGAGAAGGACCTGTACACTGATCTATTTGTACCATGACACAACCAAATGTCCTGACCCCATTGACTTTTCCAAAAATTTTAATCATCCCTTGAACTATGCGTTTCTTGTAATAAATAAAAATCAGCCCTTTTATCTTTCAAAAACAAAAACATGGCCTTTCTTTTATTTATATCGTGGATGCCCCTAACATTAAGAGAAACTAATGAAAAAGACAGGATTAGAGATAACTTGAACAACTGCTATAAACTCGCTTATCAAGTAGAACAAACAATTCCCTGTCAACCCTTCTGTGTTTATGAACATGAACTTGAACTAATCCAAAAATAAAACAATATATTTGTATACAAGTAGGTGTAGAGAGAGAGAGAGAGAGAGATGAAGCGTTAGGAGGGAAAAAATAACTGTCTATGGTAGTTTTAACAGTTCAACCCTTTTTTTTTTTTTTTTAAACACAATTTCATTAAAACGTCACGTCAGCTGTTTCAAGGTTTCAGTTTTTATTAATTTTCCTCTCTTCTGGTTCTTTCTTCTGGACACTAAAACAGTAAATTCATCAGGTCTCCATTTTATCACCTTTTGGTCGAATCTGGATCCCATCCACATACACCTTCGCTCCAACAAAGTACGCCGTTTTCCCAGCTTTTCTTGCTCGCTCCACTTCTGGCCACAGACTTTGTCTTGCTGCTCTGTCAGCGGGCGTCAAATCCTCCTTGAATTGCAACTTGCTAGTCTTCAAGTACTCGCTGTTTTTTGCTGCTCACGAGAATATCTCGTGAAATAAATCAAATGATCACAGGCCTGGCTCGCTGGTTCTCACTATTAAGCCTGCCCAGTCGATGAGCCACATCAACTGTGCTCGTGTTGAAAGCTGGAATGACAGCACGACACATCTCCTTGACTCTGACCTTGATGTCCTCTTTGCTATTCTCTGACAGCCCGTAGAGCCGTAAATCACCACCTCCTTCCATAATGTTCCGCTTCGGACAATCTCTCTTCTAATTTCGCAATTTTCTGTTCATAAGCTTCATGTTTCTGTTTGAGAACGTCCATTTCAATGCGAAAGTCGGCCACTTCGTTGTATATGCAGACCGCTTTCTCCCACAAATCTTCGACGAGCACTGCATTTTCGGAGACTTTTGATTCAATTCTGTCCGATCTCTCGTTAATTAAGTTATACAAATCAATCAACGAAAACTCCTTTTTCATACTCGCGGGGCTACTCGTTCCATCTATCTTGCTCTTCTCTGCATTAGTAACCTGTGCGTAGGAATGTACATCACTTTGTGCGTGCTTTTCTCCTTTCCCCGCCATGGCTAAGGTAAAGGCCAACTCTGTTCGGTTCAGTTAAAACACTTCTTGATATATAATACACGGCGTAAAAGTAGACAGAGTTCAACAATTAAACACAAAGTTCATAAAATATATTGTTTGTCGTCAGTTAATGTTAGAGGGGTAATAACCGGAAAATGTAACTCCACTTACAAAAGATCATCTTCACCTAACGCCATCTTGGCTCGCCCCGCATTTTTCAAACTCTGGTGATGACGTAGTATTTTGGTGCATGCGCATTAAACAAAAAGTTATATGCTATAATACGTGCATGATTTAATTTCTGTTCAAGTTGAAGTTTTTCTAATTCATTGTTGTAGTTAGACTGTAAGTTTACAGAACTTCACTCATTCACCTAACTAAAAGTCAATCATATTTACAGTTTAGTCTGATTAAAATGAAGTGTATAATAACTGAATATGAATTCAAATTAATTTTGTTTAGATTTGTTAAACTTCTGCTTGCAATTAATGCAATTAAATATGTTTAACTGACTTAGAACAACATAATGATATTAAAAGTATTATACACATTTGTAAATTACAGCACTATTGCATTAAGTATCACAAATACAGCACTCCATAAATAACATTTTATGTCAAATATTATGTAGAAAACTGACACTAGTTGAGTTTAGAGCAGGAGCTGGTGATAAAAGTTTCAACAATAAGTTGTACTGGATTATACTGTATAAGCAAGTGTATTGAAATTCAAAAGAAAAATACATTTCAAGTGTATTAATGCACACAGTATATATTAAAGACTAAGCACATTTAAAATACATTAACAAATGGCATTTTGGACAACATACTTAAGTTGAAATTAAAATAAATTAGTATATTAATCAATACATCAAAATAAGTGTACTTATTTAAAACACTATAAAGTCATAATTAAGTAAACATTAAGTGCATTTTTAAAAAGTGCTCTTAAGTGTGTTTAGAAATATTGTCATGAAATTGTACTTTAAGTAAAACTTAATTAGACATTGTTACAAAATGCATTTTTAAGTTGTGCACTTAAGCGTGTTAATAAATATTGTCATTAAAGTATACTTTCTTTAAGTAAAACTTGATTAGAGATTATTACAAAGCGCATTTTTAAAAAGTGCACTTAAGCGTGTTTAGAAATATTATCTTTAGAGTGTACTTTCTTTAAGTAAAACTTAATTAGACATTATTACAGTGCATTTTTAAAAAGTGCACTTAAGCATGTTAATAAATATTGTCATTAAAGTGTACTGTCTGTAAGTAAAACTTAATTAGACATTATTACAAAGCACTATGCACACTTTTCACAAGGGCTGCAAGTGGTACTTCACTCTTTCAGCTCCACTATGGCAGGCAAATGCACACAAGGCTGTCTATTTTGCCATCTGCTTCTGTGCACCTGCCAACCGACATGACTGTTCACCAAAGGGTTATGCCACTGCAACACAAAATGAAAAAGTACACTCATGCTAAGCAGGGTGCTTGCACTCCTTGTTTCCAGGAGGGGGATAAAGTGAAAGAACAGAACCCCTTGCATGCTCCTAAAGGATTTATCCCTTTTTAATTTAGATTAAAATGTAAAATTGTAAACAAATGTTTGAAAAGAGATAGAATATTAATCTTTACAGGCCTAAAGCCCATTAGTATTTGTTGCTGTTTCCAAATATTTTGAGCACACCATTGGACAAAATGTATTCAGGGGCGAATCCAGGATTTTTTAAATGACATGGCACAAAGGGGGACCAAGAACTAGAATGAATGTACTATATTTTAGTTCAATAATATTTTTTCTTTATTATTTTGTATTTTAAGGGGATTTTACTGTACTAAATATTTATTTACCTCTAAATTATGCACTATTTATTATCTGTAATACCATGGTATAACCACTAGATGGCTGTATAGCCTTATATATAAACAGAGCTGCGTATTCCCTATAGAGATGTTCAAAAAGAACTGATACACAAACTGAAAACATTTCAACAAGTTTTATATTTGAAAATCAACAAAGTGCAGCTGACCTAACATCCAGTACGTTATATTACCCCTTTTCCACCAAGGCAGTTTGAGTGGTGGTTCAGAGCCAGAGCCCAGTTTCAAATCAGTTCTTTGTCTTTCGACACCCAAATCACCAGCTCTGAACCAGGAAAAGTGGTTCGTAAGTAACACCAAAACATTGCTGGTCTAGAAGTAAGAACCGTTTGCATCAGGGGCTGGGGGCAGGGTTACCGTGACCAACAAGAAACTTGTAACCGCCATTTTTGAAATATCAGCTAATTGAGCTAATAGCAGCTCGATTGTAATCTGCATCTATACAAATTAATGCAAGCCGTGTTTGGATGCTGATGTAGGTTCACAAAGCCATGAACATCAATAGTAAAGAAACATCTGCCATTGTTGATGGAAGGCTTGTTCGAGATGCATTGGAGCTGCGTGGACTGATCGGCGTGTGACATCGAAGTGCTGCGGGTCCGCGGGAGCGTTTTGGATGCTTTTGGATCGCTCTGGCGGTGCTTTGATGTCATGTATTGATCAGTCTGCAAGAAGCCAATGCATCTCGAACAAGCTTGGTGTGATTGTGTTTGGCACTGCCACGCTAGCGCTGCTGTGAAAGATGAGACGCATACAGTGACGTAAGACCTGGCTCTGTACTGGCTCTCTAGCCCGGCAAACCGATTCTTAGAAGGCTTGTCAGTTGAACCAACTCCAAACTGGCAATAGCAGTAGCTCTGAACTAGCACCCGGTTCGTGCTGGTGGAAAAGGGGTATTTGTTCACTTGAGATTGAAATGCGAAAAGGTCAGCATATTTACTTTGTCCGGATTAATATGCCTGCTGGCACTGAACACTCTCTCTGATGGCAGGCTGGTTGCTGGGAAGCACAGAAGCTTCCTGGCAAGGTGAGGGAGCTCTGATGCATGGCTCCTCCAACACACCAGTGGACCCTCTTCTGCTGGAATTGTTGGCAGAGAGAGGTAGACTTTGATTTCTCCTTTCACACTGTCTTCCAGAGTAGTCAGAATCTGACCCTCTTCACCTCTTTGCTGCCTTGTTGTTGAAGTAATCTTTCTCAGCAACCCGACTAGGCATTTCCCCTTTTGATGCTGCTGTGGGAGTGCTGGTGGTGTTGGAGGTGCTGCTGGTGGAGGTGCTTTGTGGTTCTTCCCTGACTTGTGCAGTTACCAGCTTCACAGCCTCCAGGAAACAGTTGTCAGTGTCAATTTTTGAAGCCTCAGACTTATTAAAGAGCTCCTTTTGAAGCAGGGGTCAATGACACAAGCCATGTTCAATGACTCTCTTTGCCTTCTCTGTGTATCTATTGTTGAGGTCTTCTCTCATTACCTTTTTCATCTCTTTAGTCAGGGATGTATCTGTATCCTTTTCCACTAGAACATCACAATTGATGTGGTCCAGGACAGGCTTGATGGCTGACAGTGTTATTTGTGTTTCTGAGGCATGTGCATCCGTTTACTTGCTCAGCTGTTCGAGGAGCTGGCATAGTTTCTCCATGATAGTTATTGTTATTATCCTTTGGGAATGAGATGCCATGTTCCTCTTTCTCCAACCAGTGTTGCACAGACTGGTTTCTGTTGACTAAGGAAACGGTCAACAATCTTGTATGTAGATCCCCATCGGGTCACCACATCATGTCTTCTGCGGCATGTTGAGGGCAGCTTGATTTTCCCTCAGTTCTCGCCTTCTCTTCCAGCTCCGTGAGAAGCCCTGGACCAGATGATGGCATGCCTTGACTGCTGTTTCAACTCTCTGAATTTTCAAAGCCTTTGAGATGGCCAGGTTCAAATTATGGTCAAAGCAACCAAGCCACACATCTGAGAACTCTTCAAAAGCCTTTATCATGTTTGTTACATTGTCTGTGGTTATGCAGACCAGGTCGTTTTTGTTGATCCCCCATTCTTCCAGCATATTCTCAAAAAATTTGCTGATGTTGTGAGCTGAGTGATCTTCAGGGAAGAACTGTGTTTCAAGGCAATTTGATTCCAGTTGTCAGTCTGGGGTGAGGTAATGGATAGTGAAGCTCATGTAGGGTAGACCATCCCTGCTTTCACTAGTTCAGAGGTCAGTAGTTGCAGCAAACTATGTTCCTTGAGCAATTGTTTTTTTTGTTTTTTTTTTACAACAGCAGCTTTGACCGGTTTGGCATTTCAGTTTTGGAAAAAAAACGTTTGTGTTAGCACTTTTTAGTGTGGTACAGCAACTTTCATCAGCCTCAGAAAGCCAGGCCACTCAACAATTTGAAATGGCATCATGTCCTTTGCAATGAAATATGAAATGGCTGCAGTGAGGTATTGAGCATTTTTGATTTGTGTGCATAAGCAGTCTGCCTTTTAAATGCTTGTTCAAGTGTCTGTGACACAAATGTGGATGAGGAGGGAGTCGAGGGACCAGAAGCATCACTGGGTTTGCCTGCTGCACACCCACTCTGTAAACAAGGGAATAGCAAATGTATTATTAACATTAATAATAATGTTCACTCACTTATGCATGTGTATGACAGAATATTACTATTATTATGATTATGAATAATAATAATAATAAATCGCTTTCTCATACACACACATACATTTTAAATATGTTGGTTGGGTCAGGGTGAATAAACTACTAGAATACTTGATTCTGTTCTGCAGCATTTCTTTCCTTATAATGACTGTCATCAATAGCATTATAACAGCTCACATCCATGTCTCTTGTATCATTGCGGATGCGCTCTCTTGTTTCCTTTAAATGTAACTTTTGTGTCCAATTATTTCCCCAACTTAGGTTTGGTATTGAGGTAAAAGTTACCTTACCTTGGATTCGCTATACAACAGCAGGTGGTGGTCACAAAGATGACTCAGCAGATTTGACGTGTTTCCCCCTTTTGCAGTGACTTTCTTTTTTGCAAGATCTGCAGACAGGGTAATATCCAAAATATGACCAGACCTTGCCAGCAGCCATATCACCCAGTAGCCCAAGACTGGTTGCCCACTGAAGCTAAGCAGGGCTGAGCCTGGGTAGTACCTGGATGGGATACCTCCTGGGAAAACTAGGTTGCTGCTGGAAGAGGTGTTAGTGAGGCCAGCAGGGGGTGCTCACCCTGTGGTCTGTGTGGGTCCTAACGCCCCGGTATAGTGATGGGGACACTATACTGTCAAAAAGCACCGTCCTTCGGATGAGACATTAAACCAAGGTCCTGACTCTCTGTGGTCATTACAAATCCCAGGATGTTCTTCGAAAAGAGTAGGGGTGTTACCCCGACATCCTGGCCAAATTTGCCCATTGGCCTCTGTCCATCATGGCCTCGTAATCATCCCCATACACTGATTGGCTTCATCACTCTGTCTCCTCTCCACCAATAAGCTGGTGTGTGGTGGGCGTTCTGGTGAAATATGGCTGCCGTCGCATCATCCAGGTGGATGCTGCACATTGGTGGTGGTGGAGGAGATTCCCCCCTCCATATGTAAAGCGCTTTGAGTACCCAGAAAAACGCTATATAAATGTAAGGAATTATTATTATTATTATTTGATCCTCTTAGATGGCTGAAAAATCGCCCGAGTGCTGTCACTGCCTTC
>RJVU01017312.1:4820746-4838001 GCA_003731715.1 Anabarilius grahami
ATATATATATATATATATATATATTTATATATAATGTATAGGTGTGTGTGTGTGTGTTATGCAGTCCAGTAAGAGTATCAGGAACACTGAAATTGCGTAAAAACACAATCAGTAGCTAAGGATCAGACTTACGTTGCATGCAGAGGAAAGGAAGGACATTTGAGCAGAGCTGGTAATGGATCATACCATCAGGATCTGAAACACCACAAGGATTTTCCAGCGTAATCACGTCAGGTTGTGCTGTCAGCCAGGTAAGGGAGGAAGTGGAGACATGTGTTGCATCTGACCATTTCCACATCCAATCCAAGCACTCGGATATGGTTTCTTCAACTCAGTTAATTGGTCATTCTCACTTTGACTCGAAATGATGGCCAGATCTGTGTAATAATGTCTGCAGTAGCTCTGAGCCTCCTGCCAGGTTTTGGCATCTCTAACGAAAACAAACCTGTTTGTTCTGTTCTCTGTAATAAGAGTTGGTAAAATTATTTTTTGTTCTGTTTTTTTTTTTTTTTTGCACAGAGTAAAAGTAAAAATAAGAGTACATTTGTCAGTGCTGTGGCTAGATTGTAGCACTGCTGTTTGGTAAGAAGTAATGATCACCTATTTTAAAATGCCTTGTGCATAAATACATTAAATCTCTAAGAGTTCCAACCAGGGGCGTCACTAAGGAGGGAAAAGGGGACTGTGTACAGGGACCTCACAGGTACTGGTTATGTCAGTTATGTTTTAAGTGTACATAAACTGCTGAAAAAGAATAATAGATAATAGATGTAATAGTGTAATAAATTTGTGTGTTAGGTCTTAAAGTGACAGCAGCATAATATAAGTACTTGATTCACATTAAAAACATAGATACAAGAAACAAAAGAAAAAGAGAAAATCTCTCACTGCTCTTGACTGAATAACTTTTGTAGCTTTAATAAGAACCAGTGTATATTTCTTTCATACAGTGAAGACTATGCAGTTTTATTTTTACATTTGATTATTAAAATTTCTTACTCCGCCATTTTGAATTTTCTGAAAAACCTACTTTTTCTAACTCCTCTTAGACCATTGCTCCGATTTTGATGAAAATTTAACCAGATTATCTTCAGACTATGCTGACACAAAGTTATGGAATTCAAGTTGATTCGTCAAATTGTTCTTGACTAACATGTGAACAAATTCGAAGACCAAGCCAAAATGGCCACAAGGCTATATCTCCTCAACTCTTTAGCGTTTTCTGACCAAACTTGGTTTGTGTTTTGACATCTATGACCTGCACAGTTTTGGCACAGTGCCATCTAGTGGTCAGGAGATAAGAAAATTTTATTTTTTCTTAAATTATATTTGTTATTTTTGCTTATGACTTCTGAAAGGTTTAATCAAAAATCTCAAAACTCTTTAGATTCTGTGCAGCATGCTGAGTTGAATGATACCCAATTTTCCCATTTCAGCATTTTGGGTGTCGGCCATTTTGAGTTTAGTTGTAAAATGCTTTATTTTACTAACTCATTGCCGTATCATTACAAAACTCGGCATGTGTCATTGGCACTTGAAGGCACTCAAAAAGTTGAGACAAAAAGTTATAATGAAATTTCAAAAAATGCCAATAGCTTTTGATTAAATTTGCCTAGAGCAGGGGTGTCCAAGCTCGGTCCTGGAGGGCCACTGTCCTGCAGAGTTTAGCTCCAACTTGCCTCAACACACCTGCCTGAAAGTTTCTAGTAGTAGAAAGTTTCTTGTCTTAATCGATTCCTTGAGTCATGCCGAGAACATAGATATCAATTTTGCCATAGTCGACCAGACTTCCTGTCTGCCGTTTTGATTCTCTTTAAAAACCTTCTTTTCCCTCCAGTACCGTTTGGCCAATTTTCACCAAATTCGAGTCAGATCATCTTCAGACCATGTCGATAGACAAAACTGCTTTTGTATACCATATCAACAAATCTGAATGCATCAGTGTCATTGTCATATAATACTGATCACACCAGATCAGTTTGGTAACAGCAAGACCTTTTGGTAAAAAACAATTAACTATTAAATCATATTACTAGTGATTGATTTATGATTGATTTGTCAGCCATTTTGACTAAAATCCTCATAAAATGTCTTAAATTATTCATTGTTGCAGTTGGTCTAATGCTCCCAGCCATGNGAACTCATTGCCGTATCATTACAAAACTCGGTATGTGTCATTGGCACTTGAAGGCACTCAAAAAGTTTTGAGACAAAAAGTTATAATGAAATTTCAAAAAATGCCAATAGCTTTTGATTAATTTTGCCTATAGTAATAAAACTTGTCTTAATCGATTCCTTGAGTCATGCTGAGAAAATAGATATCAATTTTGCCATAGTCGACCAGACTTCCTGTCTGCCGTTTTGATTCTCTTTAAAAACCTTCTTTTCCCTCCAGTACCGTTTGGCCAATTTTCACCAAATTCGAGTCAGATCATCTTCAGACTATGTCGATAGACAAAACTGCTTTTGTATACCATATCAACAAATCTGAATGCATCAGTGTCATTGTCATATAATACTGATCACACCAGATCAGTTTGGTAACAGCAAGACCTTTTGGTAAAAAACAATTAACTATTAAATCATATTACTAGTGATTGATTTATGATTGATTTGTCAGCCATTTTGACTAAAATCCTCATAAAATGTCTTAAATTATTCATTGTTGCAGTTGGTCTAATGCTCCCAGCCATGCTTAGATCCTTATTTTGCCTTTGTTATGCTTGGCCCCTTAATTACTGCTTGCAGCTATATTTTCATTTTTATCTTTCTTATATTGCATTAGTCCTAATGTTTTCATCTTTGTTCCTATTTTAATAACAAAGATAAAATAATATCTGGCCTAAATGCCTAATATATTTGGCCTAAATGTTCTTTTATTCTTTTTTTCTTTTATGTCTTATTACCTTGTAAGGTGCCGATGCATCTCGGACAAGCCTATTATGAGAAAGTAAATTAATCATTCATTTAAAACAATTTTTTTTTAAATTAATTCATTCAAATGAATTAAACATTTTTAAATAAACTGCAGCACTTAACATTTTGTCAGAACCTCTAGTAAATTACATGTTATTTGTTTCCTTATCTGTTCATAATCGTGGGAGAATTGTGATATCTATTTGGAAAAAAACATCATGATTCTCAATTAATTCAGAATTGTCAGCTCTACTGTGCTGTAACTTGCCTTTTGTTTATAATGTGTTATGTAAGAGATAATGTGCAATCAGCAACAAATAAACCCTGACAGGGTTCAACAAATTTTGAAAATATAACTGGATTAGTTAAGCAGATTGCTTAAAGTTTTAAAATTATGAAATCATAAATCAGGGGAACCAAGGTTAACCACTTTTAATTTAATATAAAAGTTTAGTATAATTCAACTTTTACTTTCGGCCAGCGGCCCTTTTTTGTAAAAGTTTGGGCACCTCTGCGTTACAGAATACCCAACCTAAAAGAAGATGGAATATGCAGCAATGTTTACTGCTTTAGCCCAGGAAGGGCTTCCATCATTGGACTATTCAATTCAGTTCGGCTCACTCGCCCAACGGACTGCCTTTGATGAAGGGACCTTAAAATCCCTATATTGGATTGGGGCAAACTTACATCGATCCCTCAACTTACCAGATATGACGGAAGGGACTTGGAGGGAGACCATCCTACAGTGTCTGAAAATTTTTAACCCCAGTCCATGCTATCATCCGCATCATCACCCCAAATCATGGATACAACGCCAGAGCCCACCGCAGATGGGGAGCTTCCACCTGCCAAGATGAATGAGCCAGAGCCTGAGATGAGGACAGCACCGACCATCGCCCCAGAGCCGATGGTCGGTGCTGGCAACATCCATACAAGTGGAGTGTGTGAGCCGGCAACATCCATACAAGTGGAGTATTGGTGGAGCTGGAAACTGAAGCATGGCTGATCGATTGGAAAATAGACGCAGTGCTCTCCACCCAGCCCTGTTCTGTATTTCCTGTGTCGTCACCATCCCTGCTGGTCCTTCCCAGCCCTGAATCTTTTGTGCCCTCATCGCTGCTGGTCCTGCCCAGCATACAGCCTGTTTCATCGCTCTGTAATGAGATTGTGTTACCGTCGCTGACCCCACCCAGCCTTATTTTTCCCAACTCCTCATCCAGATTCAGCCAGTCCTTCAGCCCTGTCTTTGCTGGTTCCCTTCAGCCCCTCGTCTTCTCCCTTGACGCTTTGCTGTGTGGATAAGCCTCGGGTCTTACGGTCGCCAGCTTCACCAAAGCAAGTGGATCCCTGTCTCCGCCTTCAGCCGCTGATCCCGTCAATCCACCTCAGTCCGTCAACCTCTCAGCTCAAACCTTGGCACCGGGCTCCCTCATCCCTCTGGATCCACCTGCCTTTGCCATGGACTTGAGAGCCATCTGTTGCGCTCCGTCTCTCCACCCCTCAGACGCTCGTCGCTGAGGTTACGCCTTGGTCTCCAGAACCATCAGTGTCGCTTGGTCCCATTGGCTCTCCATCTGCACCTAGGGCTCCATTGTTAATGGATTCTTCTCCGTCGGTCATCCCCCAGATGTCCTCAGCCAAGACTTCATCATGGCTCCTCCCTCCATCGACTCCGCCATGGGATTTCATCCTGGCTGTGCTCTGGGGTACCACATGGCCACTCCCAATTAAAACGTTACACTTGCAAAATAGTCTGCCAAAAAATAATCTGCCATATCACCCACCTCTAATGGTTTGCAGGGATGTGAAGTAATAAATTACAAATACTCACGTTACTGTAATTAAGTAGTTTTTATCAGAAATTGTACTTTTTAAATAGTTTAAAAATTGTGTACTTTCACTTGAGTACATTTTAAGTGATGTATCTGGAGTTTTACTCCACTATTTTCCCTCCATTTGTAGTCGTTACATGCAGGGCTTGACATAAATTTTTTGCTCACCAGCTAATGTGGCTAGTGTTTTTTCAAAGTTACTAGCCACTCAGCATTTTCACTGGCCACAATTTTGACATCAAAATGGAAAACTGCCATATAGATATTTTTAATATTATAATAATTTGGCAGCAGGTATATTAGGCTGCTGTCACTTTAAGACCTGACACATGAATCCATTATACATCCACATGCATTTTATTTCTCAACTGTTTGCGTCCACTTAAAACATAACTGACTGTGTTTACGTAAATTCTCACCAAGACTGGCATTTTGACATTATTTTGTGTGTATTTGACTGTTTACATGCAATAATGTAGGGGTGTAACCCCGGTGTCCTGGCCTAATTCCCTCCATATGCCCTTACCAATCACGGCCTCCTAATAATCCCCATCCATTTAAATTGGCTCTTTCACTCTCTCTCCTCTCCACCTACAGCTGGTGTGTGGTGAGCGCACTGGCGCCATTGTACTGTGGCTGCCGTCGCATCATCCAAGTGGATGCTGCACACTGGTGGTGGAAGAGGAGAGACCCCTGATATGATTGTAAAGCGCTTTGGGTGTACAGTTGTACATAGGAAAGCGCTATACAAATGCCTCATTCATTCATTCATTCATTCATTCATTCATTCAAGCAGTGAAAAATAACTCAATTTAGTACTGAGAGGCAGCTTTATTTGGTGTGAGCACAAAATCTGCAGGAATGAGTAAAATTATGTGCAATATGCATAATCCCATGCCGAAATTCAAGCCCTCTAACACCAACAATATTAATCCAGAGCAATTGAAACGAGTGGAAGGAGGCAGGTTTGTGTGTCAACTCGCTGTCAGATAGATGAGAGAGCGAGAAAGCACAGCTTGTATCGTGTATCTATTCTGTGGAAAATGAGTATTGGAAGCGTTTCAGATATTTCATTATTGATATGTATCGAAAAATCAATATTTTTGACAACACTACATTGCATGTAGTTTATTATTTCATATGCCTTTTTAAAAGACTACAATTGAAAAATGTATATTATATATAAAATTCAACCCATCAAAGTGGCTAGTAGGAGTGACTGCGTTACACGCCACAGCTGAAATCCACCCACATTTGGCGGGTTGGCGGGTGTTAATGTCAAGCCCTGTGGCCAGTTGCATAAACTTAGTCACTATGTTAAGACTGTGTCTAAAGAACTGGTTTGACCAACGTGCAAAGTTAACCAAGGGGTAATTAATGTTATTTTTCCAATTCAAATTACACCAATCTACCTTTTTATGTAAAGGACTTAAAAAAATTAGGACCACTCTTCAAGAAAAACATTAGTGTCTTAACTTTTAAGACTAGTCTAAGTGGTTTATGCAACCGGGCCCTGGTTACATGCTTGTTTTAATTTTTTTCTATCTATCAGTGTGATTGGAAAGTGAAAGAGTAATCAGTCTTGTTACTCAAATCAAATCGAGCATAGAAAACTTTTATGACAGCTGTTTATAACGGCTGCTGTGGAAGCACATCCTTCAAGCATCAATTCAATTGAGATATCAGCTTCTTCCTCTTATTTGAGGAATCATGTTAAGGTAGATTTCGGATTTCAGCTTACTAAATGAACTGTATACAGGCTATCCTATCTAGGGCCTGAAATTTGGTGCGAGGTTGCTGGTATTGCGTATAGTGTTAATAACTCCCACAAGTGCCATGTTCATATTGAAGGTAATTCCCACTCCCATTTAGGCTATTTACTTCAGCATATATGCTTAAGTAAATAGCCTGAATGGGAATCAATAGCCTAAATGGGAGCAATCTGCACTGCCACATCTCTCCCTAACGTGTGTCCTGGCTGCAGCAGTCGGCAGCTTATTGATGAGTTTGCCATCATTTCCCTTACGAAAAAGAAGTTTATTCAAGTGTGCTATTAAATTTTAGTTTAAAAAAGTATACTTTTTTAGTCTACTTTTTATGCACTTCTCAGAAATATGTACTTCTCAGACATTTACTTAAAATGACATTTAAGTATATTTGACTTACTGACAGAAGAAGTCTAAGGGTCCTATCATACATCCAGCGCAATGCGGCGCCAGGCGTGACGTAAGTGTTTTTTTCTAGTTTCAGCCCGACGCAGTTATCATTTTCATGTCCCGCACCACATTGTGGTGTGTTCACAACGTGGTGTGTTCAGGCACATTGTTGGCGTGTTGCTATTTTAAGGCAATTGAAATACTTTTTAAAGAGCGCGTTAGTAATATGCGCCTATTTCATTCGAAAAAGTTTCTCTGGAAAGTTTCCATATTGATTGCAAAATTTTCCTTACAAATTATATCATCAGCATAACAATGCAAGTAAATGAAGTTGTGTAAAAGGTAGGGGAGGATGCCCCTTTAGAACAATGTGCATTTACATTTAAATTGCAACATATTCAATGGAATGGAATAACAGTGTAGTTTGTGTTAGCTCACTATCTTAGCCTGTTTCAGTGAATTAGGTGAGGAAAACATACATTATTATTTAAATGTTGATGAGTGTACTACAAATTTTTAATCTTCACACTATATTTTTTAGAAAGTAATGGTACTTTTACTTGAGTATTTTTTTCAGTACTCTTTCCACCCGGTTGGTACTCAGAGTTGGTACTCAGAGATTCAAAGTTTGAAAATTATTTTTATGGTATGAAACTGCATTGTCAACATTGTGAAAAATATTCTCATTATTGGTATTTGCTTCTATCATTTCTTACCATTGAAGCAAAAAAATGGAAATAGTCCATTGCAGTCATAATCATTCCATATTCTACCGTTCATCAAACCACATGCCTCATGTCCAGCGTAGTTGTTTGGTTCTCCAGTGGCCCAATTCTGTAATGTAATTTTCTCATCCTGATAAGACCACCGCCAGCTATAAACGTCATTGTACAGTCCAATCCAAGCCATCTTAGCCATTTTATAAACTGTGTCTCGTAGATTTGACCAGTCGTCATCATTTTGAACAGTGGCCAGGTCAATGTGATTCTCTCTGCAGTAAGCTTGTGCCTGGTACCAAGTCTTCTTTTCCTGGATTAGAACATATTCACGTGAAATGCCCCCAATAAATGAACAGAATCCTGTTGAGAAGAAAGTATTGAATGTAACAGTGAAATACACATGTGAACACTAAACAAGGGAGTATACAGTATCAGGTTTGTTCAATTGGAGTTAGAGCTGAACTCTGCAGGATATGTGGCCCTCCAGGAGCAGGATTGGAGAACTACCTAAGTGGGAATGAAATGCTGCATAATAGCATAATGGGAATATATCTGTGGTAACATGGTCCAAAGCCCTATGGTGCCAAAGCAGCACCCATAAACATCTATGTCACAACATCCTTATAAGTACACACTTGTTGCCATCATGTCTGAATTTCTTCACAAACATATGGAGCAACAGAGAGTATGGCAAGCCATGCAGGGTCTCGTTCCCATCCAGGGAAACAGGGTTACATTAGTAAACTAGTCATTCTCTTTTGTAGGAAACGAAATAATAACACAATGGGAACAATACACCAGTGAACAACCAACAGGTCAAATAAAAAATTGTTAAGAAGCAGCCAAACCTATAAACATCTAGGTTTTAATACCTAATAAAAGTATACAGAGAGGGCAAACGTGCTAGTAAAGTGGGCCTAAATACCCAAAAGTGAAAGTATACCATGTGCTCCATATGCTCCAGAAAATGCATCTATCAACAAACGTGACAGCCACTGTTTTGAAACCAAAGGTCCTTTGCTACAATCACTGTATATGATCAATTAAAACTTTTAAAGCTTTAAAGGCACATGCTGTGATTGTAGCTTTTGCCGCTAGAGGTCGCTTATTCAAAACAATAACAAAGGCGTAGCTTGATGATGTCACAGGTAGTGTTGGGAACCAAAACCAAACGGCCAACTAAGTTTTCTCAGTGTGTTCCGCACCGTTGGCTGAAGTTGGTCCTCGTTGGCTTTTTTTCGGCCGATTCGACATGTTGAATCGGTGCCGGAGCTCGTCGGTCCGTCTGGCCATCTGATCATTCTGATTGGCTGTTCAGCTACTGCCACCTGCTAGTTCGGAAAGGCATTTCATCTTACACAGGTGCAGAACAGATGTGCCACTTGGCCGTCGGCTGTCGAGCATTGGTTTGGTGTATCAGGGCAACTTTGGACACAGAAGCTGCCCATGTGAGCCAACCATAAGTCTGCTTTCATCGGCACTAGTTCGTCGGCGTCGGCTTGGTGTGTTCCTGCCTTTATCCAAAACTGGTAGCGTTTTTTAAAAGTACCAGAACCATGCAAAACAGTTCTGGTGTGATGGGTGGGCAAAGTGCGGGGAGCATATCCTTTAATAGAGACGTCTCACCTCATGAATATTATAGTAATGAATGCACTGAAAAGCCCTCACGCTGCTCATATATGTCAGATATTAATGCAGAGAGAGAGAGAGAGATGCACAAAACTACATGATTAATATTTAAAATATCGCGTTCTTGATTTCATCACCCACATGATCTTATCTTAAATGACAAGGATTCACCTGTATATTAAACATTTGACAAAAATAAAATTGCGACATTTCAATCTGCGTTCATGCTGCTGCTGATCTAGAGAGAGCAGTTGTCATGTTTAGATATAAACAGTTTCATAAACAATCTTTTCAAACACACAGTATCATTGTTTTGTGTTACAAATATTACAATTATCACAGAAAATACAACATTTTATTATTCAAAAGTGTATACAAAAGTTTATTATTCATTTAAATACTGTAAGATTTGAGGGCGAACCATACAAATTAATCTTGCAAATGATCCATTCAAAAAGAATATTCCATAGAATTCTGAATCAACACTCAGGACCCTAAATCAGGATCTTCCATTTGGGACGCCATTCAGCTAAATACTTTATGGCCATTCATGCTTCCTAGCTAAGGAAGAATGTTCTCAACTTGGGGCAGTAAATCCAAGACTAATGTTCGAAAAGACAACACATTGTGACTCACAGCTTAAGCCCCACGAAGATAACACCAGAGGTTGTTTGATCCCCGAAATATAGACCTTCTTCTTCTGAGTGACACAGAGTTGAAATCCACAGGAAAAACCCACAGAGACTGTTGTCATATAAACTGCATTAAATCGTTCCAAAACAATTCTAAACGGATCAAATATCATTCCACTGCATAATTCTATATCATGTCTACACACTATACATTTGACCAGTTATGCTTAGAACACTCACAATTCATGTAATCGTTATAACTTTTGAATGGTTGATTGAAAGTGTGCCTTGTTTGGTATTATTTGGTGTAAATCTCTGTTCATAATTTAAAGGATGAAATCTGTGTAAAATGTATCATATTATTTTTAGAGAAATCTCATCTAAACTGTACTCTCTGCCAAGAGCGGGAAAGTCAAGAGACCACAGATAACATGTAATTTATGGTGAAAGGAGAAGAAAAGCCACCTCTGAAACAAAGACGACACCTAATTGGTCAGCACTCCTCAAAGAGGTTGGACAAACACCTCAGTTTAAAAATTCAGGACACCAACAAAGAATCAGACAGAGATCAAGACAAGGCAGATCAAGATCAGATGAAAATGGGTGAAGAACAAACAGCTTCATTCAAGCCATCCAACTCTCATCTCACTTACTTTTTCTTTTACTTAGTTTCTTTTCTTTTCCGTTGAGAGTCTCGTGCTCTAAGTTAAGTTTTGCCGCAGAGTTTAATCAATGACTCTACAGTCTTTGCCCGCCTTAAAACTTCAAACCTCAGCCACGAGGGAGACTCATCATTGCATCCATTCCTCCGCCATCACACCAGAATGTGATTGGCTTCCCATGACATCAATCCGGACACAAAAAGACCTGCAGCAAATCAAAGAACCTGGGAAACACCCTTCTCAAGCAAAAGACGACAACAAAAAGAGAATCCCAATTCAAAGACACAAACAAGGAACGCAAGTATACCTCCAGATTCTAGCTGAACTGGTACATTGATATAAAATTTAATAACACCGCCTAAGAAGTGATAGAAGGGTTAAATTAATGATTGATTAATCATAAATTTTCATGTTGCGATAATTGCTAAAGCTTTTATCACGGTATACGGTATTATCACGATATTGAAACAAGTTGCAAACAAAGTGTTGCAATAGTTAAGAACTCTTTTTCTTATAACAAAAAGAACTCTGAACATTTAAATACAATAACGTAAAACAGTTTAAAGTGCAAAAGAATTATAAAAGACAGCAGGTAACACTTTACAATAAGGTTACTCATTATTTAACATTACTTAATATATTATAACTAAGATTAAGAATGAGCAATTGCTACACTTGTTACAGAAGGTTTTTTTTTTTTTTTTTTTTTTTTANTAGTTCAAAGAAACAACTGATCATTGTTAGTTTTAGCTCTAAATTATAGTTAAAACTTTTGATGTTAGTAATGTTATTAAACATTAACTAAGAAATTAACATTAACTAAGATTAAGATGTATTTTTGTCAGTTTGGTAATAATGAATTAACATGCCAACTAATGAAGCCTTATGTCATTAAGATTTACTGAACAATAACAAATAATCAGAAAATTTTCAATCATTAAAGGGCATGTTGTAGTCCAGATTAAAATATAAAAATGTTTAAGTTAATAAATAGCCTGTTAAGTATTAAGTAGGCCTGTGCTGTGATAAACAAAATTGCGAATACATAAAACGGAATGGCTGTTTGAAGCATTTTAAATACTGTAGTAGTGCAGCTGCTTTGTTTACTGGGTTTCCGGGGTAACCGCTGCATTTCTCTTGTTCCATCAGCGCCCTCTGCTGTCAGAAAGTGAACGTGCACTTTCATTCAGCACATCTCCTTCAGCACATCTCCTTTACTCGTTCCATCATGTGCTTCTCGTGCACATTGGGATCGTTTACATCTGAGTGCGCTTGTCCCTTTGACGCAGAATACAGCGGTTTTGTGCATTTTACACGGCTGATGGGGAAAGTATTCTTAAAATGTATTAAAATTTGAATAATTCATAATAAATAATTATTCACATCATTTTGAAGTGTTTGCGATAACAATATCGTGCATTCAGTATTGTGATATATCGTATTACCGAATATCGGCACGTCTGCTAGAAACTTGGGATTTCATCATTTCACTCTCTTAAAACTCATTCTTTCCTCGCTTCCTTTTTTTTCTGCAACTCGTGTGAATGTGTGTGTGTGTGTGTTTGTGTTAGCTTTTGGTTTATATGTCAGAATAATCAATAAAGTCTNTCTCTTGTTCCATCAGCGCCCTCTGCTGTCAGAAAGTGAACGTGCACTTTCATTCAGCACATCTCCTTCACTCGTTCCATCATGTGCTTCTCGTGCACATTGGGCTTGTTTACATCTGAGTGCGCTTGTCCCTTTGAAGCAGAATACAGCGGTTTTGTGCATTTTACACGGCTGATGGGGAAAGTATTCTTAAAATGTATATTGTGATATATCGTATTACCGAATATCGGCACGTCTGCTAGAAACTTGGGATTCCATCATTTCACTCTCTTAAAACTCATTCTTTCCTCGCTTCCTTTTTTTTCTGCAACTCGTGTGAATGTGTGTGTGTGTGTGTTTGTGTTAGCTTTTGGTTTATATGTCAGAATAATCAATAAAGTCTAATTTATATAATTTTTAAAAGTGTTATGTGCTTACAAATAGTTGCGGCCCGTTCAAATTAATGCTAGATGATTCATTTGCTTGGTCGTATTTCCTACTAAAGCAGTATTTAAGTCTGTTCAAGCGTATCCATAGCAGACTGGGAGTGGCCTTGGATGGCAACATGCCCAGTGCTTTATGGGTGTTGAACTTTTCCTACCTATTTGATAAAAAGGGAAGACAACTGCCTTTTTTCCTCTGTGTTCTCTAGTTAGGTAGCACAAATTTTATAAATAAATACCGCATAATTTTTTACTGCATTGGCAGCCAAGTTATATTGAAAGCCGGTTTTGCTGGTGGTGAAGTACTGCTTTAAGATTTGTGGCTATATTGATATATTAATGTAATATTTCATCCAAACATCCAAACATTATTCAATGATGGTAGAATGTGGGTGGAGCTATGTGCACACCAACTGGGTGTGCAACTGGGCACACCATTTATGTTGTGTAGCCTACCATAGACACAGCCAGTTTTACTCCTTGAGAGATTTATTTGTGAGGGAATAATTACCTAATAATTTTATTGGAGTCTTATACACAATACACATTTAGTCTGTGCCGTGCATTAATTTGAACCGCAACAGATATTATGGGAGTGGCTTGATGCAGTGCAGGAGATGCAGATAACTTGATCTTGACCCTTAAGAAACCTTAATTAATGCTGTTACCTTACAAATCTGCTTCAGAGGTCAAATTAAATGAATTGATAATTACTACATTTAAATAAAAATGTAAAGCCTGTACAAATAGCCTACTAGAAATTTTGAATATAGGCCTAGCCTAAATAATTGGGAATCATGTAAAAATAAAAAAAAATTGCACATTTCATTTATCTATTATATTTTTTATGTCAAATTGGTTGCTTGGCTGTTTTCTTATAAAGGTCCAGAAATTCGTCAAGTTGTTCATCAGGTGTCTTTTTTTAATTAGGCTATATGATGTCACTACGTTGCCGTCTTGACGCCAGCCAATCGCTGCATTGCTGATCGTGGTTTCGAGTATCGATAAATCTGCCCTTTTCGAGGAACACAAGAATGCCCAGTAATCTCAGACAATTTAATCCAGATATTTTAATCCAATCCACAAATTCGTTTGAAGAACCAAATAAGCCAGAGTTCAGTTATCACGATTAGAAGATCTTGCATCTGTCAAATCATCTCAGATGTATTAAGCGAGGTAAGAAGAACGGACCCCTGTTCCCTGTTTCATTGATGATAAATCACCGTTTATTTAAGCCTTCTGTTTTCTTTGTTCGGTGTCCTGTGTTAACGTTTGTTCATGTGTAGTGTGCTTTGTATTTCTCTGTGTTTCATTAAAGTCTGTTTTATTTTTCCAAAGCTATTACATACACACAAACACACAGGTCTTTAAAGGGGTCTCAGAAAGTGAGGACCGGTAAAAATGTATTCACTTCACTCTCTTTGTCCACACTCAGATTGTCTAAAACTCAAACCAATCCTCCCAAAAATAGCTGTACAAGTACACACACACACACACACACACACACACACACAAACATTCTAAAAAATTAGTACTCACCTGATAAAAATAGCAAATGAAAGAGCCTGTCCATTGTATGGAACCTGAAACTGTAGAAAGAACCAGAATAATGACAATTAAACAAGAGTATGAGTTTGTAAGTATAATATAAGACAAAACTCCTGATCAGATCCCAGCAGTTACCTGCAACAACAGACAGAATAAATGAATCCGACACACATTTTTATACATTACATTTCATGCAAATGCTCTTTTCTCAGATGCAAAATAGACATGGAGATTCATTTCCATTTGGACTTTGTTTACTCTTCATTCAAATATGTAAATAATCAGTGCTTAGTAAGTGCTCCATCAGTCTTTCGAAACCCACAACTAAATACAAGCTCTTGAAATGTGCTTTAATGGGTTAAGCCTACAATATATTTCAGAAGATTGTTAAATGTTCTAAGTTCTGTTAGAGAACACAGAAACACTATCACAATTTTTAAGGGACAAAAATGTCATACAAGTTTCAAACAAGGATAATAAATTAAGACAGGGAATTATTCCCATTAAACCTAATAGAGTCTTCTTCAAAAGACCATTTGCTTTTAAGCAAGTGATGTGCATAATAGTATTACAAACAACTCATCCTGACAGAAGAGGTGGAGGGCCGGAGAGCAGCGGCCGGCCTGCAGGTCCGCAGCAGAGGGGTGGTGATGTCTGACCCAGGCAGAGCCGACGTGCCAAGGCTCCTCTCACCCAGGAGCAGGGTTGGGCAAAAGTACATCAAAAAGGATTTTAAAATAAAATACCAAATACCTTAATTTTAAGTGTATCAAAATAAACTACGAAATACAGCAGCCACACCATGTATCAAAATAAACTACTGTATTTTTGAATTTTAAAAATACTTTTACAAGGGAGCATGAAATTTCTTCGCAAACCTTTCATCCATTGGCCTATTTGATCTATCCCTTCACCATTACACTGACTCAGTTGATTAAGTAAACAATGTTTGATAGCACCAGCTTTTCTCTGCCCAAGTCATGCAATAAATCTGATATATGCAACCAGTTAAAGGCACAATATGTAGGATTTTTGGATTAAAATATCAAAAAACCACTAGAACAGTGTTATATATTTTGTTGACTTGTGTACTTACATTATCCCAAATGTTTCTAAGAATGTTTAAATCCAGAGAAATAAGCAATTTTAACCAGGACTCAGACTGTGTCCATGTGTCCCATATCAATGACATCATACCTTCGATTTCCTGTTTTATTTTGTCGAAACCATGGAAACACCAAAGACGCTTTAGTATATTATCTGTTTTATTAGACAGGTGAGCAACTGTTTGGATACATTCATTGACAGAAAACTCATCATGTTCTATAACTCAACACAGTAAGTCTTATTGTTTAAATCTTGTTTCCTTGATTTACTGCGAGTACCATGTTTTACCATGACTAATATCGATCTAGCTTACTGCAGTGTGCACCAAGTGTCTCATAGTAGCCGCAGAGCGAACGCAGAGAGTAGCATTATAACAACTTTCAACACACAAATGTATCTAATATGATAAGACAGCACTGCTTTACCCCACATACGCTTGATCAGAAGAAGCGGAAGCGGCGACTGTGGCATAATAAAAGTTCAAAGCTGCTGTCGAGACGTGTGTCCAGATCGTTCAGCTCTCATAGCACTCAGCCATGCTCTGCTTTATACTACAGTAACGTTAAAAATCTCATCCATGAACATGATTTCTGCCCGAGTCTTGTCCTGATTCTTTTCCACCGGCTGTAGACGTGAAGACAACACCTCCCATGATTCCGTGAAAACAAGGCGTCATCAGGCTTCACCTTTGTTTTGAATGAGCGACCTTTAGCTGCGAAAATTTTCATATTGTGGCTTTAACAGATCAAATATTCACATATCCCTGTGATCTCTCAGATGAAGGTTAGTTTTAAAGTAACCAACAGTTTAATGTTTGCAAATGACACATAATTGTATCCTAATTTAGTTACTTGGTGTTTGGTAACGAAGGGCCTACTTTGCATCAGCAACACTGACTCAATGACAAACAAATCATTCATAAGAAGACAACTGATGGCACCTGTATTAATAGCAACTTTTCTAACTAATTAATCATTTGATTGTTAATCATAAATATAGGGGGCTGCTGCTCGGTATTATAGTTTTCAAGAATATTATGTAAATTGGTATACTATTTAGCCTAGGCTACCAAAACGAACACCAAAACTTAACATCAATTGTTAAAAATTCTAGCAATTTATGCAAAAGATTGATGGAAAGCTGGCAGCTTGCACGTTTCTTACCTTCACCACCACCTTCCATATGGATAAATTTTCTGTTCTGATCTCAACAAGTCTCTGCAAACTACTGAGTAGGCACCAATCAGAGGCCGCAATTTTATGATGTCATCATGTAGACTTCTTACAAAGTATTTTACAGTATTTTAAAAATACAAAAATACAAAACACTAAAGTATTTTGATACAAAATACGAAGCCATTTTCATCAACCATATCAAATACAAATTACAAAATACTATTTTGTATTTGAAATACATGTATCATAAATACTGCCCATCCCTGCCCAGGAGGAGATGGCTCCCAGCAGACCCGAGGTGGATCCATGCCACTGAGAGGAGGCTGAGGTAAAACTGAAGGGATGATGGGAGGCAGCGATGACTTAGTGGCAGGGAGACGTGACTATCAGATTCAGATGGCAAGACGGGCAGAAGGTTAACCTCTCCAAAATCAAAACAGTTCTCCCAAGTGCTTGCTAAAAACTCACTCTCAGTGGTGGGAGGGTTGGCGGGGCTCACTACCATGCCCTCAAATTCCACTAGAACTCCCTCAGCGACAGATGGGGCACCCGGCTCGCACACCTGGTCAGACCCACATTTCTTAGGCTCAGTGGTGATGTTCTGCTTCGGTCGCTCTCTGGCTCGAACGTCACGGCAAAGTCCCTCTCGCGGCTTGGTGTGTTCCTTCCTTTAGTTTGTTTAGTCTAGTTAATAAAATCTTGTTTGTGAGTAAAGTTGTTTGTGGACATGCTCGTCAATGGTATGTGTATGTTTTACTGCCTGCAGTGGGATTGCTAGTGGAGTACGAGGGTTTGGAGGAAAACCCCACCTACTGTTCTACCACTGAGGGTGAGCTGCAGCTGGCCTCT
>RJVU01017312.1:4838304-4856837 GCA_003731715.1 Anabarilius grahami
TTTGGGTTTTCATGAGCTGTATGCCAAAATCATCAGTATTAAAACAATAAAAGACCTGAAATATTTCAGTTGGTGTGCAATGAATCTAAAATATATGAAAGTTTAATTTTTATCATTACATTATGGAAAATAATGAACTTTTATCACAATATGCAAATTTTTTGAGAAGGACCTGTATTTAGCCTAGGCTACCAAAACGAACACCAAAACTTAACATGAACTGTTAAAAATTCTAGCAATTTATGCAAAAGATTGATGGAAAGCTGGCAGCTTGCACGTTTCTTACCTTCACCACCTTCTTCCATATGGATCAATTTTCTGTTCTGATCTCAACAAGTCTCTGCAAACTACTGAGTAGGCACCAATCAGAGGCCGCAGTTTTATGATGTCATCATGTAGACTTCTTACAAAGTATTTTACAGTATTTTAAAAATACAAAAATACAAAACACTAAAGGGTTTTGATACAAAATACGAAGCCATTTTCATCAACCATATCAAATACAAATTACAAAATACTATTTTGTATTTGAAATACGTATTTGAAATACATGTATCATAAATACTGCCCATCCCTGCCCAGGAGGAGATGGCTCCCAGCAGACCCGAGGTGGATCCATGCCACTGAGAGGAGGCTGAGGTAAAACTGAAGGGATGATGGGAGGCAGCGATGACTTAGTGGCAGGGAGACGTGACTATCAGATTCAGATGGCAAGACAGGCAGAAGGTTAACCTCTCCAAAATCAAAACAGTTCTCCCAAGTGCTTGCTAAAAACTCACTCTCAGTGGTGGGAGGGTTGGCGGGGCTCACTACCATGCCCTCAAATTCCACTAGAACTCCCTTAGCGACCGATGGGGCACCCGGCTCGCACACCTGGTCAGACCCACATTTCTTAGGCTCAGTGGTGATGTTCTGCTTCGGTCGCTCTCTGGCTCGAACGTCACGGCAAAGTCCCTCTCGCAGCCTGCGGTGGGCTCATGCTGCCAATTCCCGCAGTCTGGGTGTTGGCTGGGCACTGGGTAACTAGTGGGGCTGGTGTCATCGTCGATGATGTCCACTGTGAGCGGCGAATCACAGGACATCAGCACCCACTCTATGTATCTGGCAAAGCTCCCTCGAGGGCCTTCCCCGGACAGCTGCTCTTTGGTGGCGGTGTTGAGGCCAGCATACAGGGAGCTGCAGAGGCAGTTGTCTGGGAAAGACGTAGCTGGCACGAGGCTGAGGAATTCCTCCAAAGGTTTCTTGAGGGAGTTGTCCTTCTGCTCAAGGCATAACAGTTTGACTGCTGCAAAGTGGTCCATACTGCAGAAACAAACCAAAAAATAATCACAAAAATACAAACAAAAATGCTTCAACAAAACACACTGCTTATCTGTTTCTTGGTCTGGTCTTCTGTAACACACAGGCTGTGAAAACACACACAAAGATGAGGATGAGAATAAATAGGTAGTCTTTAATAATCACCACAGGTACAATCCAACAAAGAAGCAAGCTTGTATAACAAAACTGTAATCGAAACGAGACCAGACAACAACACATCAACAGAGCTGAACTTATATACACAGATGACAAACAGCTGTGATGATTAGTGCAGTGTCCATGGTGACAGATTGTGGTGGGAAAATAGACCAAAGGTAAACAAACTTAAAGTCTATAAAAAATAAGGCAAACTGAACATGACTGTGACACCTGCACCCTAACATTATACCCCAGCAGAAGAGCTGACCCTTGGGTTGAATGTGGACCGACCCACGGTGCAGGGCATCCCTGGGGGCAGCTGTTCCCTAAACCCACAGCCAGGGACCAGTAGTAGCAACACCTTCATTACTGGCAAATAAGCTTTAAATTCTCTTAGTACAAAAATTAAAAAATGTTTCTGCCTTAAATTACATATAATTTCATTGGCTGTGCAAGTCATTTAAACTATTTTAAATCTTGACTAGTGATGAATTGCTGTGACTTATAAAAAAAGTTGACACGTTTTGAACACACCATGCCGACGCCGTCAAACTAGTGGCGACGAAAGCAGACTGCAGGGTTGGCTCACGTCGGCAGCGTCTGTGTCCAAAGTTGCCCTGACACAACAAACCGATTCTCGACAGCCAATGGCCAAGTAGCACATCCGTTCTGCGCCTGTGTAAGATGAAATGCTTTTCCGAACCAGCAGGTGGCAGTAGCTGAACAGCCAGTCAGAATGATCAGATGGCCCGACGGACCGACGAGCTCCGACGCCGATTCAACATGTAAGATGAAATGCTTTTCCGAACCAGCAGGTGGCAGTAGCTGAACAGCCAGTCAGAATGATCAGATGGACCGACGAGCTCCGACGCCGATTCAACTTTTTTCATTCAACATGTTGAATCGGCCGAAAAAAAGCCGACGAGGACCAACTTCAGCCGACGGTTCAGAACACACTGAGAAAACTTCGGCCGACGAACAAAAACTTCCTGATGGCCAACCGTCGGCTTGGTGTGTTCCTGCCTTTAGTGTGTTTAGTCTAGTTAATAAAGTCTTGTTTGTGAGTAAAGTTGTTTGTGGACATGCTCGTCAATGGTATGTGTATGTTTTACTGCCTGCAGTGGGATTGCTAGTGGAGTACGAGGGTTTGGAGGAAAACCCCACCTACTGTTCTACCACTGAGGGTGAGCTGCAGCTGGCCTCTGTTAACATTTATGAGGATTTAGAAATGGACAGTTGCCTGAGTCTCTGGTTTCCATTGGTCCCTCCCAACCCCGAATTGTCTTCATCATCGCTGGTTCCACCCAGCTCCAAGCCTGTTTCATTGCCCAGCACAAGGCCTATGTCAATGACGAAACTCCAGTCCAGCCACCCTCACCCACCTCCTCTACCCAAGCCAGTCAGTCCTTCGGCCCTGCCTCGGCTGGCTCCCTCCAGTCCATCATCTTCTCCTCTGTTGACTCTACCCTGCAAGTTGGATCCGGTCACCAGCTCTGCCTCGTAAAGCGAAGTCCCTGGCTTCGCCTCAGGCTGCCAAGCCCCTTAACTCTACCTTGGCCTGTCGACAAGTCGGCTCCACCAGGGACCGTCATCCTCACAGCTCCACTGGGCTTCCTCATCTCTCCGGCTCCACCTTGGTCAGACGTTGCTCTGCTTGTGCCATGGACTTCTGGGATATCAGCTGCGCTTTATCCCTCCACCCCTTTGGCTCTGTCGGGCTTTGCCTTCCCTCCAGCTCCACCTAGGTCACACCGGCTCTGCTTCAGTCCACCGGCACCCTGCCTCCACCACAGCTGCTTGTCACTGCGGTTCTGCCCTGGTCTCCTGAACATACGGTGTTGTCTGGTCTCACCATCTCCTTGGCAGTGCCAGGGTCTCCAGTTCTCCGGGCTCCACCGTTGAATGCATGCACATCCTCGTAGAGTTCGTAATTACAGTTTGTAATCTGGGAATTTTCTGAAAGCTCCCACGTGTATCACGTGGCCGCTGTACCCCACCTGACCGCTGTAATTTACAAGTTGTAACTAAATACTTTTTAAATTTATATATTTTTTTTTTAATACAGAGATAGTATGTAAAAAGCACATTTTAGTTCATATTCATGGTGTCTCAAAATAGCACAGTTGAGTACACTGTTGTGTTGTTCTGAAGAAGTACTAAAGAATAATTTTTAGTATATTATGTACAAAATTAGTGCACAAAAATAGAGCACTTTAAGTACATTATGGAAGTGTACTAAGTGTACTTAAATAAAGTGTATTTTTTGCTGCATTCACACCACCGCATAATTACCGTAATCTTGAGATGACAACACGTGACATTATATTCGGAGCTGGGGCTGGGAATTATGCATTTCTATGGCACCACAATCAATACCTAAATTAATCTACAGCGGTCAGGTGGTACAGAGACCACGTGGTACACGTGGGAGCTTTCAGAAAACTCCCAGCTTACAAACTGTAATTACTAGCTCTACGAGGATGTGAACTTTTTTTACGAGCCAGAATCTCGTAGATACAGTAATTACGATATGATGTTAACATAGCCGTTGATCGTGATGCCATAGAAAAGCATTATTTCCAATCCGAGGACGTAAACCGCTCCGAATATAACGTCACGTGTTTTCATCTTAAGATAATTAGACGTGCGGTGACGTGAATGCAGCAAAAAATTCACTTTATTTCAGTACATTTTATACACTTCCATAATGTACTTAAAGTGCTCTATTTTTGTGCACTAATTTTGTACTTAATATACAAAAAATTCTTCGGTTACACTTTATTTTAAGGTGTCTTTGTTATACTGTAATTATACATTTAAGTACTGAGTACTTAAGTAACTACTACTACTAATGTACTTACTGTAGGGTTAGGATTAGGATTTGGTTTGGTTTAGGGTTAGTTGCATGTAATTATGCATAATTTATAGTTATTATAACTACAGCTATCATAACTACATAGCTATCATAACTACATGCAACATATGTAACAATGACACTGTAAAATAAAGTGTTACCAATTCTTCTTTAGTACTTCTTAAGAACATCTAAGTGTACTCAACTGCGCTATTTTGAGATTACATTTGGATAAATGTTACATGTCAAATTAAACAAGAGAATCTGCTGATTTAGGGCTCATCCACACGAAGACGCGTTTAGGTTTATAAGCAAAAATTTTGTATCGTATAGGCCTTTCATCCAGACGGATCCGGTGTTTTAAGAACTTGAAACCGATATTTTTTGAAAGCGGGGCCCAGAGTGGATAAATCTGAAAACGACACCCATGCCACATTCTGATCTGGCATATACTACATCGTTTTGAGTCGGTTTCAGTGGTTTTGTGTGTAAGCAGATATTTCTTGAGACAAGGAAAAAAGATTGAATAGGGAAAGCTCTGGCTTCGTGTGGATGTAGCCTTACATAATATACATGCCATTGTTTAACATGCATTTACCTGATCGCAAATCAAAATTTAACCCAGAAGCTATATTTTGTTCAGAGACTTCTTCTCCTTATAAAGTATGTTTATTATCTGTATAGATTTAAAGATGTATCATATTTCTGAGCCCGGGTTGTTTTTGATAGCAAAAAGTTTTTGAGGATAGTTTGTTTTTGAGGAAATTACCAATCACGTTTAAGCTTGGTCAGTATAATCGAGACACACCTTATGCACATCATTTGCTTGAAGGTATGACTCTATTGGGTTCAAAGGCATACAGTAATTCACCATGTCATAATTTATTCACCTTTTTTGAAACTCGTATGACTTTTGGAATACAAAAGTTATCATGTCAGTATATAATAAAAATGAGTTCTTACTGGGCAATGGGTTATTTCCATACTATGTACAGCTATTTGAATAAAGAAAAAACAAAGTCCGAATGAAAATCATTATTTGTAAAAGCATTTTGCATTTGAGAAAAGGTTTTGCATGAAAGGTAATGTATAAGCATATGTGTAGAGATCATTCATTTTGTCTGTTGTTGCAGGTAACTTCTGGAATCTGTTCGTATGGTGATTCAGGAGAATTTAGTCTTTTTTAGCTTTTGTGGTTAGATATAATTTTATATTTCCAAACAGTTGGTATGGTCCTTGAAGAGAAGAGAGAGAGAAAGATTAAATCCACAAGAACTTTGGTAACATATCAAATAGGCTTGGAGAAACTGACAAGCAAATCTAAATTAAAAATTGTGCACAAGTGTACCAGAACAAAAGGACAAAAGCTTTTAAAGGCAAAGGGTGGCTATCCACCTTATTTTTTTAACATGGAAGTAAAGGTGAAGAGGTGAATAGAGCAAATATGAGCGGATTTAGAATTAAAAAATAAAATAAACTAGCCTATCAGCGACAGGAGAGAAAATAATCACTACTGTACATTGCCTAAATGCGCTAATTAATCTCGATACAACACCGAGATAAGCTTTTATCCCTTCACGGTTGATTCAGAAGTTGGGGCTCAGTGGTAAATCAAAATTCATAGGGACCACTTCAGTCCTACAAAAACCACTAGTGTGTAGTGTAAATTTTCAATGAGATGATTTTGTTTTGACGACTGGGGGGCTAAGAAAACTTAAAAGGGAACTGTCCCTTCTCTTTTTGCGTGGAACCACAATATACTACCCGCAATAAGAGTGAACGATTGGGAACGTTGACCAAGATGCCCTGTACCTGAGATACTCCATCACTCCGAGATGAGTGAAATGCAAACAGCACCTGATCATGACTTTAGGAGTCGGACTCTTGCCATTTCCTTAGGGACAACTGAGGTTTCAAGGGAGGTCAAAAGACATAGTTCTCTAAAGAAAGGACCACCTGTGTTTCTTTGGCACCTAAAGAAAATAAGAAAATGCATATCTAATTCAGAAATAACATAATTCCTTACTTCAGGCAGTTCAATACTGAATTAAAACAACGTCTGTGATTTAATGCAAATACTTTGCTAGATAAATAGCATAGTATATTTTTATTTACTATTTTACCTTCTTCTCATGTTCACAGATTCACTTGAGGCCTCCCACTCAAGTTCCGTGAGAACTGAAATGCTGGAGTGCTGGAGTTGTTCCCTCGATTTACTAAAACGTGCACAAATTTACTATTTCGTTCCCTCGATTTATAAATCACGTGCATGATTTATAAATCGAGGGAACGAAATAGTAAATTGTGTGCACAATTTATTTATTTTTCTTGCATTTCATGTGCGGGGCTCCGTACAAAACGACATTGTACTTCAAAAAAAAATTATTTACAGCTACCATTATCAGTCCATTCAAATGTTTCAAATACACAGACACAATATACAATATGGTGCAATAAACCAAAAATAAATAAATACACCAATGTTAAACAAAAGGTGCAGCTTTGCACAATCTACTCACCATTCAGAGCGTGTTTTTTTTGAGGGGGGGTCAACCAGCGTTTAAAATGTGCACCGAAGGCAGAAGTGCGTTCCAAAAAAAGAGTTTTTTTGACCCCTTCTTCCGTTTGAAGCTCTCACTCCGGAGGGTAAACCCTTTGAAGGAATCCTAATGGAATGCAGGTAAAGTCTCAGAATCCAAATGAACCGAACAGGATTGACTTATTTAACAAGACGTCAATAAATGCACGCATGTCACGTGATCCACAAATGCACGGATTCCTTTTTGCATGACCAATTTATGATATATTAATGCAGAACAGAACATTTTTATTTGCAAACATATCTGTATTTGTACAAATCACTGCACAATCATTTAATCCCGAATTCCACAGACTAAAATTGAAAGGCATTTGTTTGTGGTTATTAAGATACATTCATAACATTTATCTAGTACATGGATAATTGTGTGTGCATTTATTGGTAACACTTTAGAATACTGATTCTTCATTAATGAATAACTACACAAATGAGTAATGCATTATTAACACTCTAGTAACTACTATTAACTAACAACACTAAAAAATCAAAAGTTGAGAAAACTTAAAAGTTTAAGGCAACAAACTTCAGCAGATTTTTGTGTTTTCTCAACTTGTTGTATTCAGGGATGGGCAGTATTTATGATACATGTATTTCACATAAGTATTTCAAATACAAAATAGTATTTTGTAATTTGTATTTGATAGGGTTGATGAAAATGCCTTCGTATTTTGTATCAAAATACTTTAGTGTTTTGTATTTTTGAATTTTTAAAATACTGTAAAATACTTTGTAAGAAGTCTACATGATGACATAATATAATTGCAGCCTCTGATTGGTGCCTACTCAGTAGTTTGCAGAGACTTGTTGAGATCAGAACAGAAAATTGGTCCATATGGAAGAAGGTGGTCAAGAAACGTGCAAGCTGTCAGCTTTCCATCATTATTTTTGCTTAAATTGCTAAAATTTTTAACAGTTCATGTTACATTTTGGTGTTCGTTTTGGTACCCTAGGCTAAATAGTATACCAATTTACATAATGTTCTTGAAAACTATAATACTGACCAGCAGCCCCCTATATTTATGATTAACAATCAAATGATTGAAACTAGTTATAAACTAGTTGCTATGAATACAGGAGCCATCAGTTGTCTTCTTATGAATGATTTGTTTGTCACTGAGTCAGTGTTTTGCGATGCAAAGTAGGCCCTTAGGTACCAAACACCAAGTAACTAAATTAGGATACAATTATGAGTCATTCGCAAACTTTAAATTGTTGGTTACTTTAAAACTATAACCTTCATCTGGGAGATCACAGGGATATGTGAATATTTGATCTGTTAAAGCCACAATATGTACATTTTTTACCACTAGAGATCGCTTATTCAATACAAAGGCGTAGCTTGATGACACCTTGATTTCACTGAATCATTAGAGGTGTTGTCTTCACGTCTACAGCCGGTGGAAAAGAATCGGGAGAGGACTCAGGCAGAAATCATGTTCATGGATGAGATTATTAATGTTGCTGTAAGCAGAGCGGGGCCGAGTGCTGTGGGAGCAGTAACAAGGCTGCTGGAGCGATTGCTAATGAGAGACGAGCGTGACACACATCTCGACAGCAGCGGATCTTTTATTATGCCACAGTCGCCGCTTCCGCTTCTTCCGGTCATGTGCACGTAGGGTAAAGCAGCACTGTTTATCATATTAGATACATTTGTGTGTTGAAAGTTGTTATAATGCTACTCTGTGCTTTCACTCGGCGGCTGCTATGAGACACTTGTTGCACACTGAAGTAAAAAGATTAATATTAGTCATGGTAAAACACGGTGCTCGCAGTAAATCAAGAAAACAAGATTCAAACAAAAAGACTTAGGGCCAGATTTACTAACAGCTTGTGCCAGCGCAAACTCTCTTTTGGTGTTAAACTACTGTCGGATTTACTAAAGACACTCAGCACTGAAAAGGTGTGGACTGAGTTGTTTTTGCGGCTGACATTATTGCATATGCATTTTTAGGAGTTTCCCTTTCAGATGCAAAATTTATGGGAGAGTATTTAAATGAATCATGCAATGCGATGTAGGGAACAACCCAATTAATTAATCAAAAGTGTAACTAAATTACACTGCATAAGAACCGGATTAACCGTAAATAATTCAGAATCAATATTTTGATACTTTATAAATTTTTCGTCCACCAATACCGTAAGGAAAAACACAGGAAGTAAAATTAGCTCAAATGAAATAATTAATTTATAGGGAATTATAAAAAGTTGTTTAGTTTACGACCGAGCAACTGAGTCGTCCAGCGTTCATCTGCTCGAGCCGTAATAAGCTCTATAGCGGATATGAATATCTAACAATCGTGAAAACACTGATTAGAGCACGGTAACTTTAAGATCGACAGTTTAAGAGATTACATTTTAGAAGCACATAATACAAGACACTTTCTTTTAAGATCTACAAGAGACTTTATTTATTCTAACACAAACTAATCTAACACAAACACACACATACACACTCATACGCGTTGCAGTAAGAAAGGAAATGAGAGAGAAAGAGTTTTAAGAGAGAGAGAGTGGTATGATGAACAGAATTCCTAGCAAAATTATGCACTTCAGAAGATCTGACCTGAACGGACCATGAATCATTAATTGCACCAGTTCAGTTTTTTAGAATCTGGAGGTACTTGCTTGAGTCGACTTTAAATGTGAATTTCCCTCGTCGGTGTGCAGAGAAGGGTTTTCCAAGTCGATGATCTGTCGCAGGGTCTTAAAGGTCCGGATTGTGTTTGGTAAAACCAGATCACGTTTGAGCTTGCTGGAAAAATGAAAGGAAGTCTCTTTGTCGCTGGAGTTAAAGTCGTTGGTTGAACTTTGCTGCAAAACTTAGAACACGAGACTTTCAGCGGAAAAGAATATTAAGTAAAAGAAAAGAAAAGTGAGTGAAAGTTGGATGGCTTGAATGAGCTGCTTGTCTGTTCTTCTTGTTACTCCATGGTAACTCGTTGTTCTGCTTACTCTGGTCACTGCTGACCAGTTCTTTCTTCTAGTTCACTTCTTCACCTCGAGTTCTGCTCGTTCACTTGTTCTTTTTCTTGCGATATGACTATTTAAACATAGGTGTTTGTCACACCTCTGAGAGGAGTTTTGGCCAATCAGATATCGTCCTGTTTCAAATCATACATAGGTGTTACCTGCCATCTCGGCTTTAGCAGAGAGTACCATTTTAAACATAATTTCTATTAAATGGAATATGATACATTTTACACAGAGAAATTTCAGAAAGAGAATTAAATTCCTTCCAAATAAGGCATACTTTCAATCAGTCATTCAAGAGTTATCACATTTACATGAGTTGTGGGTGTTCTAAAGCAAAACTGGTTACAGGTAGTATTTGTGGACACATGATGTAAAATGTATGCAGTTAAAAGATGTTTGATAAGTCCATTTAAAATTGTTTGGAACAATGCTGTTTTAGTTGTAGAACAGTCTTCATTTGTTTTTCTGTAAAGTTTTAGGTCCCTCAGAGAAACAAAAGGGGCCTGCATTGTTTCTCTGTTTCTTTTGATCTGGTGATCAAAGACTCTTTATCTTCTCGGTGACCATTTGGTGTCACAAATAGCTGAGTTTGTCACTTCTCCTTCTGTCAGGAAACATGGATGTCGTAAAAAGTAATCAGCATTGGTTTTCTCTGTAGACGAGCTGGAGCCAGAACCTCGATTCTGAATTAGAATTATGTTTTGAAAGAATCATTTGAATTAATCATTTGTCTAGTTCGTCCACGGTTCCTAGAGCGATTTACTAATAATTGCGCTCGTCAATTTACTGGTATTTACGCCATTATTCAACGCCCTAAAAAAAGCATGTCTTAACCCCTTTTGTGACATGGCTGCAATTGTTGCTGTTAGGAGGAGACAATGCAGAAAACAGAGAGCATGTGGTAGAAGGAAGATTATTAATTTCTTTGAAATGCCAGAGTAAGACATTATCTGACCATATCATTGGCCAAGCTATGTTGGCCTATATAGGCCAACATGACTTGGCAAACGATACTATATATGTGTACGTGTTTGTCAGATTACATGTTAAATTGCGCCTCTGTCGACCCGCCCCTGATGAGAGCATCGGCTCTGTTTATTTGCAATTTGCTAATTTGCACTGCTCTTGGTAGCTCATTATGTAAATGTATGTAAATGAGTCTGTGTCCTTTAATTTGCGTGTCAGCAGTAGATCACACGCAAAACTCGCCACTCTCATCGACACATTTGTGGAATTGCGCTCTCACGCTTATTTGCCCCATTTAGTAAATCTGGCCCTTAATGTGTTAAGCTATATAACATGATGAGTTTTCTGTCGATGAATGTATCCAAACAGCTGCTCCCCTGTCTAATAAAACACATAATATACAGTACTAAAGCGTCTTTGATGTTTTCATGGTTTCGACAAAGTAAAACCGTAAATCGAGGGAAATTATGTACTTGATAGGTCGACACACGGACGCGGTCCGTGTCCTGGTTACAATTGCTTATTTCTCTAAATTTAAACATTCTTGGAAACATTTGGGATAATGTAAGTACACAAGTCAACAATATATATATATATATATATATTGTTCTAGTGGTTTTTGGATATTTTAATCTAAAAATCCTACATATTTGTGCCTTTAACTGGTTTCATATGTCAGATTTATTGCATGACTCGGGCAGAGAAAAGCTGTTGCTATCAAACATTGTTTACTTAATCAGCTGAGTCAGTGTAATGGTGAAGGGATGATCAAATAGGTCAATTGATGGAAGGTTTGCGAATAAATTTCATGCTCTCTTGTTTATTTTGATACATGGTGTGGCTGCTGTATTTTGTAGTTTATTTTGATACATTTAAAATTAAGGTATTTGCTATTTTATTTTAAAATACATTTTGATGTATTTTTGCCCAACCCTGGTTGTATTCAGTTTATACAACAAAAAGTTGAGAAAACTCAAAAATCAGTTTGTTGCCTTAAACTTTAGATTTTTTTTACAGTGAAGAAACTCTGATTAATGAATTAGTAAGTAATAGTGCTCAGTTGAATGTGGTAGTTCACTATTAGCTAATCAGTAACTACAATTTTTTTTCATACCTCCCAGATAACAACTAAGAACTACTATATACAGATTCATAATTAACATGAATAATGCATAATGTATAATTAATTCTAAAGTAAAGGTCATGGTAAACCACTAGTAATGACTGAAGTATTACCAAATCCTTCAGAAGGAATTAATAATTATTTGGATCAGTATTCTAAAGTGAGAAACATGATAACTCTCTAGTAACTACTGAATTCATTGTAAACTTTTGAGGTTTTTGTACATTTTTGTACAGTTTTGTACAGTAATTCCTTCTGATGTATTTGGTAACACTTAAGTAATTACTAGTGAGTTACCATGATCTTCACTTTAGAATACTGATCCAAATAAGTAGTAGATCCTTTAGAATTATGTAGAAACTCTTGAGTTATTACAATCCAATACTTCACAAAAAAACTCAAAAGTTTACAATGACTCCAGTAGTTACTAGCAGGGGTTAAATTGGGATTTGTTATGGGGTGGGGGGGGCTCTGTGGTTTCAGGCTTTCGAGGAGTGCACATGTGTATGCAAAGCCTACAAAATCTTGTCTGGCAATCTTCTTATAGCTTATGCCATCTTTATGTAGAGCAACAATTCTTTTTTTCAGATCAGAGAGTTCTTTGCCATGAGGTGCCATGTTGAACTTCTAGTGACCTGTATGAAAGAATGAGAGCAATAACACAAAATTTAACACACCTGCTTCCGATTCACACCTGAGAACTTGTAACAATAACAAGTCACATGACACCGGGGAGAGAAAATGGCTAATTGGGCCCAATTTGGACATTTTCACTTAGGGGTGTACTCACTTTTGTGGCCAGCGGTTTAGACATTAATGGCTGTGTGTTGCCAAGACCATACAGCGGTTTAACAGGACAGGTTCCACTAAGAATAGGCCTCGCCATGGTCGACCAAAGAAGTTGAGTGCATGTGCTCAGCGTCATATCCAAAGGTTGTGTTTGGGAAATAGATGTATGAGTGCTGTCAGCATTGCTGCAGAGGTTGAAGGGGTGGGGGGTCAGCCTGTCAGTGCTCAGACCATACGCTGCACACTGCATCAAATTGGTCTGCATTGCTGTCGTCACAGAAGGAAGCCTCTTCTAAAGATGATGCACAAGAAAGCCTGCAAACAGTTTGCTGAAGACAAGCAGACTAAGAACATGGATTACTGGAACCATGTCCTGTGGTCTGATGAGACCAAGATAAACTTATTTGGTTCAGATGGTGTCAAGTGTGTGTGGCGGCAACCAGTTGAGGAGTACAAAGACAAGTGTGTCTTGCCTACAGTCAAGCATGGTGGTGGGAGTGTCATGGTCTGAGGCTGCATGAGTGCTGCTGGCACTGGGGAGCTACAGTTCATTGAGGGAACCATGAATGATCCCCTCCCTTCGGAGACTGGGCCGCAGGGCAGTATTCCAACATGATAACGACCCCAAACACACCTCCAAGACGACCACTGCCTTGCTAAAGAAGCTGTGGGTAAAGATAATGGATTGGCCAAGCAAGTCTCCAGACCTAAACCCTATTGAGCATCTGTGGGGCATCCTCAAACGGAAGGTGGAGGAGCGCAAGGTCTCTAACATCCACCAGCTCCGTGATGTCGTCATAGAGGAGTGGAAGAGGACTCCAGTGGAAACCTGTGAAGCTCTGGTGAACTCCATGCCCATGAGGGTTAAGGCAGTGCTGGAAAATAATGGTGGCCACACAAAATATTGCCACTTTGGGCCCAATTTGGACATTTTCACTTAGGGGTGTACTCACTTTTGTGGCCAGCGGTTTAGACATTAATGGCTGTGTGTTGAGTTATTTTGAGGGGACAGCAAATTTACACTGTTATACAAGCTGTACACTCACTACTTTACATTGTAGCAAAGTGTCATTTCTTCAGTATTGTCACATGAAAAGATATAATAAAATATTTACAAAAATGTGAGGGGTGTACTCAATTCTGGGAGATACTGTATTTGTAAAGTCAAGTATATTACGCTCACCCAAGATACACACATATTGCGACCACAGGGTGGCAGCAAATCAATATCTGTAGTAATAATAATAATAATAATACTACATGTAAACTTAATTTAGTATAAAGAAAAAAATGACACTATAGAAGAAAATTTATCATGTAAAAATCTAGCATAAAGAGCATCTGAGTTGTATCTTGTTCCACACAAACTAAAAAAAGAGGGTTAGGGTTAGATTAATAGCAAAAACTGTGCTCACAAAGTTAAACTCTGCATCTATAAGGAGCTGCTTAATGTACTATGATAATCTATTATCTCTATAAGTCTGATTCTTATCCATGTTATCCATTCAATTAAAGACCTTCTTTCCATGATATTAGCAAAACCTTTATTTTTGTTTTTACTTTATTTCACGTATTTGATATTCCGAATATATCTACATTTCAACAAATGAGAATATTTGTAAACATACAGTGAAACAATAAAGAAAAGCGAAACAATCTAGTTATATGTAGACAATGTTAATTTGGCTTTACACCAATTTGGCAGCTTTGCTAAGGGTTTCTGGGGGAAATGATTCAGATCCATGTGTTTGATCACAACGCTCTATTCAGTGACAGGATGAAAAATGAGCAAACTCGTCAACAATTCATATAAACAACATGTTCATTAGGACAATGACAGATTTGACATTTTATTGAGATATTTACCCCTCATAACAGAACAGAATAAGCAACACTTGACCAAGACATGTGACTGGGGTAACAAATAAATAAAGCACTGTTTATATAGACATGATTGTATGATTTTGTAAAACAATACATCGATTCAGATAAATTAGATCAATTTTCTCCAAACCATTTGTGCCATTTCATCCAACAATAAATATTTCCCTACTGTAGCCAGAGTACAAAAATAAATGTCTTTCTTTCTTTCAATCAATCAATCAATCAATCAATCAATCATTCATTCATAAATAAATAAATAAATATCATGATTTAATGTGTCATATTTTCATGTTGGTGGTTTAATAGTGTGAATATTGTAAAAAGAAAAAGAAAAAGAAGAAGAAAAAATTTCTGGCATCCCTGACAGCCACATAGTGTCGGGCCAGATCCGGCCCACATCTGGTCCGCATGTAAACCACATGTACCAGATGTGGGCCAGATCTGGGCCACACTATGTTGCTGTCTGGGATTCAAGATAAACTTGCAAAAGATGATGTACTGGATCCTTATGTAGCCATATCCTGGCTAAACAGTCTAAAGACAGCAGCTTAAAGGAAACAAGTGTTCTCTACTGCAAGTAATCAAGCATTTAGAAATAATCCATAATGTATTTCAAAGCCTCAGTATACTTTCTCTTACATAGACATCAATGTGAATATGGAGGAAATAGCAGTATACTTTACTGTTACATATCAAGGAATGCATCTACAGGGTCTTGTGACACAGATATTAAAAGATTTTGATGAACTGATATTCTCATCATGGGTATCAGTATCAGTAGGTAAAGCAACATGTTTTATTATAAATCTACAGTATAGATCAGTTTCATAGTTTTGAGATTGTTATGCAAAAGTCCTACCTGGTGGATATAAAATGCACTTTATAGCATGACTGAAGCAGCACTTTCAAGTCAATTTAAGTCACTGACAATAAAAAAAAAATAATAATTTTTTTTTACAAAAGGTAACACAGTAACACAGTAAGGGTCACATGACAGTTGACAATCTGAACATTATTTAATTTGCAGCTTAAAGATATATTTTGTTCCGCAACACTGAATGAATGACAATAAAATATATAGTGATCTATACCTATAATTAATATACTGAGTAACATAGTTGACGTTTTTTTGCTGTAACTTCAGCATTAGGCAAGCTTGCATGACTTTATTTATTTTACAGTTGAAACATATAATTCAACTTAATTCATAAACATTCTATTACTATTATTATTATCGATAAGTAATGAAAATCAGAGTTCCCTCATCAATTTGTCATCAAAATGTCTGTCACTGAAGGTAATGATGTGAAGCACACATGGTTTTGGGAGAAAAGGTTGCATATTTGTGGTATATATGTATATGTAAGGGTTTTCTATTAGACTCCACATTTGTTAACAACAGCAAAGTGAAATATTTTGATTTGGTAGTGTAGTACAATATAAAACACTATGTTCTTGTTTTTTCATTTAGACCCAGATAAATAAATAAAATAAAATAAAAAGCAGATATTTCATTACATGTGCATTTTGAAACCCAAACACAAAAAGCACACATTAAGAAAATCAATAAAAGCTGTCAATTTGAAACATGATAATCATAATTATCAAAATCATGATAATTTTTTACTAAATAAAACATCGGATCCAAATATCTTCTCCACATTTGCCAAAAAAAATAAAAAATTGAAGAAGATAATCCAAAATAAAGTAAATGAATTATATAACTTTTCAAATTATGTTTTTTTAGATTATTCTTATTAATAAATCATATAATCACTCAAATATACAGCAAATCAAATTATAGGGCACACATATGTAAGGGTGACACAAATTCAGCAAATGTCATTCTAAACATGATCACTGTTGTTGATGAGAGGTACTATGGCTTTTCCCCTGTTTAAGAAAGGAGGCATTTTCTTTGCCTAACACTATTTTATCTAAAGGTGTTCAGAAGTGTCTCCTCTGTTGGAGAATAATATTATTTTAGAAAAATATACATCAGGAAAAAGCTTTACAAAAATAAACTAACTGAACATAGTCATCCAAAATCTACTTAGAAATGAACTTCACTCTAAAATAGACCAATATTGCACATAGGATTTCCTCTAACATGATTTATGTTCTACACAGATTTGTTGGACTCTTTACATGTCACAAAAAGTGTCTGTCAGGAGTAGAGAATCAGTTATCATACGTTGGTCCCATAAATGTCCAGAAAACGATTGATTCACAGGGTTTGATCAAAGGCACAGTTTTTCTGCAGAGGTGTTTAGAGAGTCTGAAGAATCTGTTGTCATGATTATGGCTCCTCTTCTGGGATCTGTGACAGACAAATAAAAAGAAAAACAAATTTCTTTAATTATTATTATGTTAATTCTTAAAATATGCAACTTTAAAATAGATTCCAATAATAAATGTTTGCTAGCACAGGTTAAAATCTCATACTTTAATAGTAATTATAGCTCCTAACAATAAAACAGGCTGTGTGAAATGATTATCTCAAAATGTATGTCCGTATGCAAGTTTGAGGGCCTTTATTTAAATTCAATAGATATACCTCTTTAGCTATTTGCTAATCGCACTGAACGATTCATTCCTGAATTGGACCGATCCGATTGCATCTGTTCTCGAGTCAACAACTCACCGATTCAATTGATCTGGTCAGAGTGAGTCTCCAGTTAACAATTCACTAAATTCAAATCTGACTCAAAATGACTTAAAACGAGAGATCCTCGGAGCTTGAGTGTGCGTGCTGATGGCGTGATAAGTAAATTTACTAATGCAGAATTTTAGGATTTTTTATTGTAAATGAAAACGTCTCAGGTTAAGCATGTAACCATGGTTCCCTGAGAAGGGGAACGAGACACTGCGTCCCCTTGCCATGCTTCAGGTTTTCCTGTGCATGTTCAAGTGTCCTCTAGGGGATGCAGTGCGAGTTCCAATTTGAAAGGGAATCATATTTAGGTCATGACAATTAGTTGTTTGTGAACTAAATCTACTGTAAAAGGGCGAGCTGTTTAAAGGATTTTCCTGATAATTTACTCACCCCCATGTCATCCAAGATGTTCATGTTTTTCTTTCGTCAGTCGAAAAGAAATGAAGGGTCTTATCTAGCGAAACGATCCGTCATTTTCGAAAAAAATACAACATTCTACTTACAGAACGAACGCGGCGCCAGTTTCGTTTTTTTCCGTAAGTAGAATAGGGAAGGCGTAGGACATACAGCATAAGCGTTTTGGAGAATACGGAAAGCGGAAGCACGTGCAAGGCGTTATAAAGCATATACAGTTGTATTTTTTCCGAAAATGGCCGATCTTTTCATTAGATAAGACCCTTATTCCTCGTCTGGTATCGTTTAAAGCCCTTTGAAGCTGCACTAAAACTGAAATTTTGACCTTCAACCGTCTGGAGGCCATTAAAGTCCACTATAAGGAGAATAATCCTGGAATGTTTTCATTAAAAACCTTCATTTCTTTTCGACTGACGAAAGAAAGACATGAACATCTTGGATGACATGGGGGTGAGTAAGTTATCAGGAAAATGTTATTTAAAAGTGGACTAATCCTTTAAGCCCATTGTATGAAATGCTTGAATGGACAAGTCCATATTTGTGTATTACCACCTGAACAGGGAAAGTTTTAGGAAAAAACTAAACATAGTGCTAAAATAATGCAATTTAATTCCCATGCATCTTCCCCCACTGGTGAGGGTTGTGTTTAGGGTAAGGGGATAGAATATAGTTTGTACAGTATAAAAATAATTATGTCTCTGGAAAGTCCCCATAAAACATGAAATCCCAACGTGTGTAAGAATACATGCATACCTGTGTAACACATTTTGATATTGAATATAACACCATCAATGAAGCTTAAAAATTTAGCTGTGTT
>RJVU01017312.1:4856869-4908958 GCA_003731715.1 Anabarilius grahami
TAAAAAAAAAAAAAAAAAAATTCCAAATATTTAATATTAATCACAGGTATGCAATATGTGAACGTATAGACATATAGATTGTTTCGTAGGCAGTTTCATATAAATGATCCATAAAATACATTGAATAAATAAATACAATTATTCATTGAAGAATGAAAAGGGACCAAGATTTGACCAAGATATCTAATGATGAAATAATAATAATAATATTAAAAAATAATAATAATAATTGACTGCAGCAAGGAGTTAACAAAAATAAACTTAAGATAAATTGTCTGAAAATAAGTATTTTCATCTCATGCAATTTTCAATTTAAAAATTTGAATATATTTTTATTGGTAAACAGTACAAAAATATTAGAGACTCAAAAAGACTCAAACCTACAAAAATATAGCATTCCTCTGACCCACTGTTTAACAATCTCTTACTGGCTAGCTGATTTTCTGTCAGTGCAGATCAGTGCAGGTTTGCGACGGATAAGTGTAGTGACCGCGACTGCAATTAAAGCACTTAGTCATTGGTGTGACAGGAATCCCACCCGAGCAGCACACACTGATGCTGACCCATCTGAGGTATTAGAGAGTGTGGCATACACCCGCTCTTGGAATCTTCCTCAAAGTTAATCCGGTGGGCTGGTCGGGTGGGCAGCGGTGCCAGATGGTGGCTGCAGTTATGAATGATGCCTTGGTCTTAAGTATTAAGTTGGATCAGTGTAATCCTGTGCAGCATATGCAGAAGGCCTGCAGGCCCGATCCATCGAGGACACGCATGCATACCCCAGTCACTCATTGATACACTTCTGATCTTCTGATCTGCAGCTTCTGCTGTCTGCCTCATGTTCTTATACATGGCCAGTCCTATTCCTCATTCATTTTCAGCATCTTCGATTGGTCAAGCCACACAATTAGAATCGCACATAGGTTTATGATCTGACAAACCCCAATAGACCAATAAGCAACTCCCTAGGCAACCACTTCCAACACCCTCAACCACATAACAATGCACTAACAACCTATTTAAAAATAACATTTAGCAATCACACAGAAACACAATGATGAGTAGTCAGAACACATTAGTAACTGCAATGCCCTGGCAACCACACATAGTACTTTAGCACTGCGGTGGACGCGACTTTTGCACGGGAAAAACACCACTCACCAACTACCATCCAATCATCCTCAGAAACCAGACCATCCAAGTAACTTCATAAAAACCATAAATATTCATAATCATCAACGTAACCAATATGTACTGATAACATTGTTTATTTGTACAGTAAATGTAATTTAACATTTCAGTTGAAATTCCTTATTATTCAATAAGGACAGCTGTGGTGCTTAATCTAAATACAGGATGAATTGTTACAGGAGTGAGGTAAGCGACAAACCCTGAATTGTGATTAACAGGTTTACACATCATACATTGTAGTGTTCACTGCATTTGTAAAGCTCAACCATTCAATGCTGTTACCAAAGTTATTAAAGGGTTAGTTCATCCAAAAATGAAAATTCTGTCATCATTTACTCACCCTCATGTTGTTCCAAACCCTTAAAGGGCTGGTTCAATGCGATTTCACTTTTTTAACTTTAGTTAGTGTGTAATGTTGCTGCTTGAGCATAAACAGTATCTGCAAAGTTACAGTGCTGAAAGTTCAATGCAAACTGAGATATTGTCTTTTAAAGTTATGGCAGTTTAATGCCTACAAAAACGACCGGTTTGGACTACAACGAGCTTCTTCCCGGGTTGGTGACATCATATACCCTGCAAAACACGCCCCCGTGAACACGCAACAAAATGGGCGAGGCCATGTCGCGCAGCATGTGGAAGCGGAAGAGTTGTGTACACCGGACGCGAGCGGCGCGGCGCGATGCGACGTGTCAAAAGATAATAGAACCCATTATAATCTGTGATATTTTCTACACTGGATGTGCTGCTGAAGACAGCTTCCAGAATCTACACGAGTTCAATGCTGGATGGCTATTACTGAATTACTCCCACTTTATAAGCAGAAGCTGCTGTTTATCGCCCCAAACTGTAAGTACGTTTTATTGTTTGTATATGTCTTTTAAACGTATAGTTCTGTTGCTATTTTTTGGTTGCATCAAGGACATACAAAGAGCAGTTTTTGCTTCGCTAGCCAGTTAGCTGTATTATAGTGCATACTTCTTCAACAAACGCCAACAAACTTCTATGTTCATAGACAAACAGTTGTTCATGCTGTAAATTAAACGCTACCTTTACAAAAATGCGACTACTCAGTCATGTATTCGGCTACAGTAAAGCTTTAATCAGGATTAAACCATATATTGAAAGCTAACAAACAGCAGTGGCAGCATATCTAAACACTTTGACACAAATACAAAATGAAATACCATTCATAAACGTCCTTTAAAAGCCACGATTGCTGTTCATCTGGGTCTGATTCGGGCTCAATTTGATACAGCAATATAATCAAATTGAGCATACAATATAACCGAAGCGCACGTAACCGGTAACAAATGGTAAGGGGCGTGGCATTTCCGGACGCTTCAGCGAATCACGATGGCTCTGGATACACTGGACCCACTAACCAATCTGAGCACATTGCGTATTTCGGAAGGAGTGGCTTCATAGAAGCAGGAAGTCAAACGAGCCGTTCGAATGACAGTGGAAACAGAGGTGTAGAAAAAAACGAAGCATTCAGACATGTTTAACTGTGCCCCAAAAACACAATCAAGCCTAGAAAAAACCATTGAACCACCACTTTAAAACTTTTGTCATCTTCGGAATACAAATGAAGATATTTAAATGAAATCTGAGCGATTTCTGTCCCTCCATTGACTGCTATGCAACTATTTTGATGCTTCAAAAAGTTCATAAAGAGATTGTAAAACTAATCTATATGAATTAACGGTTTAGTCCAAATTTTCTGAAGAGACACAATGACTTTATGTGATGAACAGATTGAATTTAGGCATTTATTCACATATAAACATTGATCAGTGAATATAAACAGAAGCTCAACCGAACCAGCTTGATGCATGAGAACAAACCTCTTGAGGAAGCTCAAACGTGCTGCGTAGCACACGAGAATGAACCGCATTGGTTCTCGTATGTCAAGCGAACATGCAGACTGATGTGTGATTTGATTAATGTTTATATGTGAATAAAAGCATAAATTAAATCTGTTCACACCAACATGACAATACAAGAGAGTGGGAGGAGTCAATTTACAGAGACAAGGAGGGAGGGGAACCAAGCCTAGGAAGTCTTTGAACGGTCCGGAGACCAAGCAGATAACTAGGGAGGGATGGGAGGGTAGAGCCTGGGAGGCTCCGGCAGGTCTGGAGTCCTGTCAGAGAGCCAGGTGGTGCCGGGGGACGGACTGACCAGGGAGTTCTGGCATATCTGGAGTCCCAGCTGATGGTCACGGAAATGCAGGGACCTTGGGAGAAGCCAGCAACGGAGGCAGCAAGGGCGGAGCCGGCAGGACAGGAAGCTTGAGTGTTGCCTACATGGCAGCGAGAGCAGGTGCTCTGTGATGACTTCTGTGCCCGTGATAAGCTGAGCAGGTGGCTTTGGGTCCTCTAGGACCACTGGACTTGAGACATCGGCAGGAACCCTCCTTCTCCTCTGCTTAGGGCGAGGCGACGTGCAGACAGCTATCGCTGGGGAGACTGCAAGACACTCCGCCTCCATAGGGAGTGTTGCAGCGATCACGGGTTCCTCAGGAAAAACTGAAGTGGACAGGAACCAAGCCAGAGTTGCTGCACCAGGTTCATCTGCCTCTGAGGGGGTGGCAGATACTTTCTTCCTCCTTCTCCATTTACGGGTCATTGGAGGACTGGGGCTTCCACTGACTAAAGGTGGAATGGGAAAACAGTCAGTGTGAGGGAACTCCGTGTCAAGTGGGGACAGTTCCCCACAATGGTAGATGTGATAAACAAATTCCCAAAACATCAGGTGCTCCAGCCTTCCCCTCTCCACAGGATTGAGGGGCTCTCTTGTTGTTGAAAATCTCCTTTAAATCAGCATTGTCGCTACAGTCCGCTTCATCAACTGCAAACAGGAAGTCACAGGCGAAGTCTCTTACATCAGTCTCCCTCTGGCGGAGGGAGAGTTGCTGAACGTGGTGGACCATGTGCTGTTTAACAGAGCCCCAGGAGGGGGGAGACGGGAAAAGGAAGATGTGTCTGCTGAGTCCTCTTGTAGGCCAGTTCATTCTGAATGATGTAGAATGAAAGATGCAGAAACAATGGGCTTTTTATTGAATAATAAAATTAAACAAAAGCAAACAAAAACAACCCCTTAGGGGAAAACAATGGTAGCAGGACTGGGCAGGCAAGGCAGGCAAGGAAGGGCAGGGCAGGGCAGGAAACGGCAGGACAAGGATTCGCAGGGCTAGACACGATGGGTAAATATGACACTGAACTGGCACAGGACTGAAAACACAAGGAGAATAAATAGGGAGCAAACAAAGCAGGTAACAAGGGAGGACAGGTGGGGCAAATTAACCAATAATCAGAAAACAAGAAGGCTGGGGCTAGACAATAGACAGGAGAGAAAATGGCACAAAGAAATAATCCTGACAAGCCATGTTCTCACACCAAACAGGACAACAAACAAGAGCACATGGCCAGTGAACATGAAAATAAACATGAACCGCATGCTACACCAAACACAACACACACGCAGACAGAAGAGCGTACAGCCCGAGAGAACTCGAAACAAAACAGGACAGAGTGCACAGAGAATGAGTGAATGCTCATCCCATGCGCTCACAACAGAAGACAAACACACGGAGCACTTAATGTCCGAATCCCGACAACCCAACTAACCCAACCAAACTGGTGCAAGGAATCCGTATACCACGCTCCGCACACAAAATAAGTCCTGTAGACAGAACAGCGCATGGCCCGAGCGAACTCAGAACTGCACGCACACCATGACAAGACAATTGGAGTGTCAGAGCTATGTCACCAAGCCAAGAATAAACAGACCATAGTGACAGAACCCTGACAGAAAGTTGCGCTGTTTATTAATAAATGTTTTTGGAGCTGTAATCTCAGTGTGCGGACATTACTCTTCTTGCCTCTATAGAAAATACAAATTCACATACATTCATTAACAGGGCTGCAATATCAAATGAATAAAAAATAAAACATCTCATACTGTATCCACCCTTTCCCAGAGACTTTAGTTTTAAAATATGGGCGGCACTTCCGGTCTTGGGAACTGCCTCTAAAAATAATTATTTTACACTGTTACAATATGAAATAGACAACTACATCTTGTGGCCTGCTCTCTGATTTAATGAACAATATCCAATGAACTGGAATGCACTGAGAATCTCACATTTTTTACACTGTCAGAAAAAAATGTGCAAAAATTATACCTTTAGGGGTACATCAGCTAGTCAATGGGGCCGTACTCTTAAATTGACAACTTTACATTTACATTTATTCATTTTGCAGACGCTTTTATCAAAGCGATTTTTCATCCTTATCTACTCCTAAAAGGTGAAGTTTAGTACCTTACAGTAGTAATAAGTACCCTTAAGGTACTACTATTAACTTTTACTTGTAAATAAGGTACTTTATAAGGGTACTGCCCCAGTGACAAGCTGTTGTACCCCTTCACTCTCAAGAAAAATTATTCTAAACAGTAACCGATTTGGGTTCTTCAGCTTGTAACAATAGCAGAACCTTTTTTGGAGCTAAACAGAACAAAAATCCATAATGAACCATGCTTTAAAAGTGGTATAGAACTTATATATTATATGGTGTTATAAAAAACCTTTTTAAAAATAGTTTATTTTCATTAATATTAATTATATGTTAATATTATTCTTGTTACCCCTTGATCTGCCTAGTCTTATAATACCTTGTAGCCTCTATTACGGTATTACATAAAAAAATAAAAATAAAAATAAAAAAGCAAGTTGTGTCAATTAGGTACTTTTATTGACATGGGAAAATTGTAGCAAAAACGTCAGTGCTAAAACAACAGTTATCATTATATTATTAAAATTGACATTGAACATGAAAAAAATACATAAATACATACATACATAAATAAATAAATAAATAAATAATGTAATGAATGCCAAGTTCCAGTATCTTCTCATGTCTTTACAATCCTCTATGATATCTTTATATTTTTCATTAAGAGTGTATTCTGATGTAATTGAGTGGCCGTTTTTCTCTGCAGATGATGAGGTTGTGAGGTGTTACACCATCTGTCTGGGTAGAAATACACAAATAAGTTTAGAGTTGCAGTGTGTGTCTTACAAACCCGATTCCAAAAAAGTTGGGACACTGTACAAATTGTGAATAAAAAAGGAATGCAATAATTTACAAATCTCATAAACTTATATTTTATTCACAATAGAATATAGATAACATATCAAATGTTGAAAGTGAGACATTTTGAAATGTCATGCCAAATATTGGCTCATTTTGGATTTCATGAGAGCTACACATTCCAAAAAAGTTGGGACAGGTAGCAATAAGAGGCCGAAAAAGTTAAATGTACAATTTGCAACTTATTAGGTCAATTGGCAACATGATTGGGTATAAAAAGAGCCTCTCAGAGTGGCAGTGTCTCTCAGAAGTCAAGATGGGCAGAGGATCACCAAATCCCCCAATGCTAATAGTGGAGCAATATCAGAAGGAGTTTCTCAGAGAAAAATTGCAAAGAGTTTGAAGTTATCATCATCTACAGTGCATAATATCATCCAAAGATTCAGAGAATCTGGAACAATCTCTGTGCGTAAGGGTCAAGGCCGGAAAACCATACTGGATGCCCGTGATCTTCGGGCCCTTAGACGGCACTGCATCACATACAGGAATGCTACTGTAATGGAAATCACAACATGGGCTCAGGAATACTTCCAGAAAACATTGTCGGTGAACACAATCCACCGTGCCATTCTCCGTTGCTGGCTAAAACTCTATAGGTCAAAAAAGAAGCCATATCTAAACATGATCCAGAAGCGCAGGCGTTTTCTCTGGGCCAAGGCTCATTTAAAATGGACTGTTGCAAAGTGGAAAACTGTTCTGTGGTCAGACAAATCAAAATTTGAAGTTCTTTTTGGAAAACTGGGACGCCATGTCATCCGGACTAAAGAGGACAAGGACAACCCAAGTTGTTATCAGAGCTCAGTTCAGAAGCCTGCATCTCTGATGGTATGGGGTTGCATGAGTGCGTGTGGCATGGGCAGCTTACACATCTGGAAAGGCACCATCAATGCTGAAAGGTATATCCAAGTTCTAGAACAACATATGCTCCCATCCAGACGTCATCTCTTTCAGGGAAGACCTTGCATTTTCCAACATGACAATGCCAGACCACATACTGCATCAATTACAACATCATGGCTGCGTAGAAGGATCCGGGTACTGAAATGTCCAGCCTGCAGTCCAGATCTTTCACCCATAGAAAACATTTGGCGCATCATAAAGAGGAAGATGCAACAAAGAAGACCTAAGACAGTTGAGCAACTAGAAGCCTGTATTAGACAAGAATGGGACAACATTCCTATTCTTAAACTTGAGCAACTTGTCTCCTCAGTCCCCAGACGTTTGCAGACTGTTAGAAAAAGAAGAGGGGATGCCACACAGTGGTAAACATGGCCTTGTCCCAAATTTTTTGAGATGTGTTGATGCCATGAAATTTAAAATCAACTTATTTTTCCCTTAAAATGATACATTTTCTCAGTTTAAACATTTGATATGTCATCTATGTTGTATTCTGAATAAAATATTGAAATTTGAAACTTCCACATCATTGCATTACTTTTTTACTCACAATTTGTACAGTGTCCCAACTTTTTTGGAATCGGGTTTGTAAATTTAAGTAAAAGCAATTAATTTTATGAAGGCTGAAAGTAACGATTGTGAATGGACAGTATGTGAGCCCTCCACAATGTTAAAAGGAAAAGTGTAAAAAGTCATGGGATAGTTTTAAAGTTTTTGTGACTGGGCATGTTTTTGCATAAACCCAAGTAATAATTAAAAACTCCAATAATATGAATCATAAATTCAATTTCTCTGTCACTTACTTGCTTAGTGGAAAAGAGGAGAGAAGTATCATCAATTCAACAAAGCTGGTCACACTTACGTGTTCTGTTAAACAAAAAAAAACTGAAAGGAGAAAACAAACATGATTGAGCAAACCAGTCGCAATTTAAAAGTTAACATTTATAGACATTTTAAGAAGGATATACCTGTTGAGAGTGTAGACGGTCTGTGTAGTAGTTGGTTGTGCTCCAGAAAATCAACAATTAGGTGGATTTAAAAGGATTTTATGACAGATTTAGACTAAACACTAACTAAAACAATGAACCATTTTAACATAAAATGATCCTTTTAGGACAATATGGTTCTAAATAGATGTTCCTATGTATGAACCCTAAAAGAACCATCTTTTCTAGAGTGTAAAGATACAATTTTCTGCTCATTTTCCGTGTACCCACATACTCTCTCACATCTCGTTCCTGGTTTTTCAAACAGGCGCTTTAGTACTGTAATGTATTTCTCCTTTATTCACTTGCTCTCAGGTCACTGAGTCTGAAGAAAACAATGTTGTCATCTCATTCATCTCCAAAGAAAGAGAAATCCCTCACTCTTGGATGAGGACAGCTGTTCCAGCAGCCAGAGGGGACATCTGTGAAGCGCTGCTCATGTGTACTGCACAAGCAGAGAAAGGCGAGTGCTTTTGAGTCAATCTACAATAGGTGTTGTAAAATGTGATTGAAGTTTTTTTTCTGTAAAAAAAAGTATCTCTTCTACCATGGAGTCATGGTCAGTTGCCACATGACCTGCATCAAAAACACTTCAAAAAATGACACTGTCATGACCTTGGTTACAACAGGGGAAAAAAAGTCTCAAACCATAGACATAAGACCGTTAATATGGTCAGTTTCGATTCTAAGTGCCTCTCAAGTTAACTGTAAAAAATCCCAGATTTTAATTTAAATGGGTCAAAAAAAATCCACATCAAACAGGTAAAAAATATACATAGTTCTCTCTCTCATGAGACTCTTGTGGTCAAATTCTGCTTCACTGGGTATTCTAGTTAGTTTACACTGCTTCAGTGGTTACATGCACATACATATTCTGACAGCACAGAAGCCACATGTCCACCAATGCCTACAGCATCCACTGAGCTCCTGGCACTTTCCGTCAATAGGGTACAAAACAAGGCCTGAAACTCCTACAAAATTAGGAATTTTTTTTTTTTTTTTTTTTTCAACAAATGGTCAGCTAATAAAGTGCCTATGGCCCAAGATGCTGGGATAGGCTCCGGCATCCCTGCAACCTAATAGGACAAGCGGTTTAGAAAATGGATGGATGGGTTAGCTAAAGGAGATGCTTAACCTTTAGCAGACCAAAGTAATTATTGTATGAGCTGTTTCTATTCATTTTATATAATCAGAAATGTACAGTATCAGTTTTTGCTGCCCTATTACAGCTATCTGGAACATCTAAACTCATTTTATTTCTGTATTTTGTTTTATTTGATTTCATTATTTTCTAGCAAAAATATAATGTAAACTTCAAAATTAAATGATAATAATTTATTTTTATATAATGTCTTTCAGGCACTCTATATTGCTCAAGGTCGCTTTACAAAGGGAAAATGGAAACAACAAATGAATAGGATATACGTCTGAAAAGAGAACAGCAGAAATAGAGCAAATACATAATCTAAGCAAATATTACTTGTAATATGGGCTTCAAAACTGAGAAAGGAATCAAATGTCAATCCCAAATTTTGAACAGTTGGTGAGAGAGAGGAAAAAAAAAAACACCAATAAAGATCTGATGAGAAATAAGATATTTGGGGACAACTAAAAAGATTTCAGTCTTGTCAGTGTCATTTAAAAAAAATTAGAAGCTATCCATTTTTTTTTCAGATCTTGAATGCTGTTTGTTATGGAAATAAATGAGGTAGAACAGATAGAATGGGAGGCAATGATGTAAATTTGGATGGTATCTGCATATGTATGGAAATTTAAGCCATGCTAACAAATAACCTGACCCATGGGAAGCATGTAAATTAAAAAGAGAAATGGACTGAGAACCGAACCTTGAGGCACACCTAGAAATGGAAAACAAATAGACACACTTACAAAATATATCCCAGTATATAACAGATAGCTTTAATTAAGCTCACTCAGTAGGAGTTAGTTTGTGACTTATTCACGAGTTCACATATCCATATAATTAAATAGAGTAAAGTTATGCGTATTTGGCGTGCTGTCCGGGGAGAGGGCTCAGAGCTCGGAATTTTGTCCCGAACCCAGAGTACTCCCCCCGGTATTGTAAAAGTAGATAGAACTATAAGTGAGGAGATGGGGTGGAGGAGGGATGCTGATAAACTCTCAGATGAACGGAAGTCAGTCTGCAGAATTTATACCTTTGACATTGGTTGAGTTGATTAACTGAACGCTCTCCACCTGTGCTAATTAGGTTAATTATCTGAACTTGCTCCTCCCGAATTTTGTTAATAAAACATCATATGTTGATTTTTAGTTGTTAATATAAATGTGTTCTTTAAATGAAAGACAACTTTTAGTTAATACATTTTTGTTTGTAACTTTTCTTATAATAACAGGGTTAAAAAGTTTGAGCTTGATGAATGCAGCAACACTAAATGTGTATAAATATTAAAAACATGGAATGAGATTATTTCTATTAATTGTAAAATTACATATATGTAATGCTGTTTTTCGCCCCTTGTCTCGTACAGTCCATTCACTGACCACCTAATATTGCATATTGCGCATTGCATATTTTAAAAACTTAAAAACTTTAGATTTTTTTAGACTATATGTTATGACAATTTTTTAAACTTAACTTTTTAATTAGAGACAATATGCCAAATTACAACTTTATATCAGGTCTATACATTTGCTACTCCTACTGATAATAATAAGGTGATGAAAATATGATACAAATACTATTTGTAGTAGTAGTTGATTAATATCCATACACATTGTACATTGTCTACCAAAGTTTTGCCTACTGCCACTAGGTGGCACCATACAACTGTTCAAATCTTTCTGAACAAGTTCCTATATCTCAGTCTGCTTTAACTTAAAAAAAAACAAAAAAAACTCTACGACATGTTTGCAAACTGAAGTATGCTGTCCATGAGAAACAATGACAAAACAACAAATAACTGTAGAATCCTCTCATTTATGTATTTAACTTTGCTATTCTAGTGGACACAAATCTGCTTTTGAGAAGGCTGTGGAAAAAAAACAACACTCGATATGAATATGACTCAGAGTGCTCTGGCTCTGCCAAGCCTGTCAACTATTGCCGCCTACATGTGCCTATGGAGGGCAGATGAGCTGTGTAATCTATATTAAGATTGAAATGGCAGTGTCCACATGGACTTATTTTTCTAGGAATCTGCAGCATTAATGTAACCTCCATTTAATGATGCAAAGCAGATTAAAGACAGCTTTATGGGAAATCTCCAATGGAATGGTGGGAATTCACCTCTCAGGGATGCGTGACTGAGGTCAATAGTTATTGACGTGACTTTAGGAAACACATTTGCATATGATCTACACTACATGGCCTAAAGAATGTGGATGCCCCCTTCTAAATAACTCACTGGATATTTAAAGGTGCAATATGTTAAATTTTTGCAGTAAAATATCCAAAAACCACCAGGCCAGTGTTATATATTTTGTTCACTTGACTACTTACAATATCCCAAATGTTTCCAACTATTTATAAATCGTGAGAAAATTGCAATTTTAACCAAGTCTCCGGGACGTGTGAAGAGTCGCCTGTCAATTGCGTCATACCCGCGTTACCCTCGGTTTCCGGTTTTATTTTGTAGAAACCATGGAAACACCAAAGACGCTTTAATATATTACACGTTTTAATAGGCATGGGAACAACTGTTTGGTTACGTTTATAGACAGAAAACTAATTATTGTTATATAGCTCAACACGTTTAGTCTTATTGTTTAAATCTAATTTTCTTTTTTTTTTTGTGAGAACCATGCTTTACCACGCCTCAGAGAAAAACACTATTTTGTGAAGTAGCTAACATAGCATAATCCGATGCAGCTTTATTTTTAGTAACAGTAATACAGAATTTTCTCCATCATACAATACGTTTTAAAATGAATTGCATGGCATTTATCAACACAAGCCATCCAGCATTTAATATGATATTCTAAAATCGATCTATCTTACTGCAGTGTGCAAAAAGTGTCTCACAGCAGCCGCCAAGTACGCACAGAGTAACGTTACATCATTTTGAACACACTCAAATGTATCTAATATGATAAACAGAGCTGTGTTACCTCATACTCGTGACCAGAAAAGAAAAGCGGAAGCGGCGCCGGCGACTGTGGCATAATAAAAGTTGCGCTGCTCGCGGCGTATGTTGTGCAATCGCTCCAGCGGCCTCGTTCGGCTCCCACAACACTCGGCCCTGCTCTGCTTCATACTACAGTAACGTTAATAATCGCATCCATGAACATGATTTCTTCCCGAGTCCTATCCCGATTCTTTTGTACCGTCCGTTGAGGTGAAGGCCACATGTCCCAAGATTCTGTACTCAAACTTGCCGTCATCAAGCTACGCCTTTGTTTTGAATAGGCCTCTAGCGACCTCTAGCGGACAGAAATCGTACATATTGCACCTTTAAGTCATATCTGTTGACTAATCTAAATGCACCAGATTGTGTACTTCCGATTTTGTTGGAACAGTTCTTTTACTGAGTCTTTTGTGGAAGAACTTGAATGGCTTGCATAATGCCCAGACCTGTTGAACATCTTTGGAATTAAGTGAAAAGCCAAGGAATCATGGAATGTGTTTGTCATGTTTTTCCAGTGCTGATCTTTGCTGAATAATAGGGAACATAATGCTATGTATTCAAATATGGAAAAGAGATATAAAGTCCATGCTGAGCTCAAACTGAGGCTGACCAAAGCCTGATCTCATGCAGGACTGTAGACATTCTATTGTTGCAGAGAATTTGTTTTAATATTGAGCTAGTATATCCTAAATACTATATCCTAACCCGGTCACTGTGATTTTATGTTCCTGGATCAGCATCTTTGTTGATCCTGGAACAACATTCCAATCAACCAATCAGATTTGAGGGACAAGTTTACCGTTTATGTCAAGTTTAGGCTTGCAACCAGGGTTAGGTGCTTCTACATCAATGTTATTCATCTATCTTTCCCCCCTGATTTTAGGGATAATTTATGGGTAGGATTAGGTTTAGGGGTAGGAATAGGGTTAAGACTAAATTTTCAGACTGGAATGAAAAATCTAAATTATTCCAAACCTTTGACCGGTTTGTGTGTGTGTGTGTGTGACATTAATGTGTGATATGTACTGCACACGGATGATGATGTGCATTATTGTGGATAATCTCTGCCTGAAAGGGTAACATGACACGTGTGTTCTTTGTTAAAGGGAAACAACACGCTGTCAAACAGTAGCCCAACTTAGAGGTTTGGTGTGTGAATGTGAGACATGTTATACAAATAAGCCTCGTTTGTGTTTGAGATTTTGTATGTGGTTGCATGTGTTTGGTACATGAAGTCAGAAGGGCTGGTTCAAGTGTTTTGTGTGATTGCTGTGCGGTATGTGGGTGGACTTAAGCGGAGTGGGCTTGTGTCATATCACAGCATGGCATTATTCATACACTTACTCAAACAGTGTTTTGAGTGTAAGAACATAATGAAATGTTCCAAAACAATAAAAATATTCCATTAATAGGTATTATTGGGTACTGTAAGGGTGCGTTCACACTTGTAGTTCAGTTCGGACCAAAGAAGAAAAAAAAACAAATTTAGTCCTGGTCCGTTTAGCGTTCAGATTTTATTACTGAACCAAAAGATACCAAACCTAAAGGCATAGGGATACATTCACAACCTGATTGATCGGATTATATGACGTATTGCCTATTTTGAGACGGAACTTACCGAACATCCAAAACAATGCTGTGTGTTGAGGTAAATGCGCTTGTTTTTTGTGCGTAGCCTACATATGATGGTATTTTGGCCAGCTGGGAACTTGTGAAGAGCTTATAAAATGTGTACAGGAGTCAAAACAGCGGCGGGAATCCATCCATCACACACAAACGATCTGCTGTGAGGAGACGCGCGTCTGATGCCTGTGATAGGCAAACTCGCGACTATGACGAGAAAAAAACGATATGCGTGAGGATTATGCACTTTTTAGGGTCTCATCTTCCTGTTTTTGGTTCGTTTACATGTCTTTGGTCCGTGTTGCGTTCATATATCATTCGAACCGCAGCAGAGTACATTTGGAAGTGGACCGAGACCCATCTTTTCAGCGGTCTCGGTCTGCTTGTTTGGTGCACACCAGGGTTCGGATGGCAGCGTTCACACATGCTCAAATGAACCACACTAACAGAGCAATCGCACCAGGGTTCGTTTTAATTAGGGATGCACCGATATCGGTATCGGGCTAGTATCGGTATCGGGCCCGAAACCAAGCTCATGTACTTGTACTCGTACTCGTACTCGTAAAAATACCCCCGATACCAAAGACCGATACCTCACGTGATGTAACTGACAGATTTTTCCGTGCACAGAGACACCAGCGTCGTAAAAATACTCCCGATACCAAAGACCGATACCTCACGTGATTTAACTGACAGAATTTTCCGTGCACAGAGACACCGGCGGCAGCAGCAGAAACAATGTCAGCCTCACAGGTGTGGAAATACTTCAAAATTAATGATGACAACACACACATTGCGAACTGCATGCTTTCAATCACAATTCGTTATCGATTAGTGAAGGCGGGATAGGCGGAATTGCGCTGAATGACACAGACCAGAAGCGCTCTCTCTTGTGTGTGCGCAATCCCAGTTTTCTCCTCGTGCCTGAATGGTCAAATGCACAAATAGCTGTCAAAATGTCCATCGTGTGGAGTATCTCACGTAAATACAGTCGGTTATGGCTTAAGTGGACGTAAACATTTGGGTGAAAACAGGATATGAGTCAGTATCCATGGATTCGGTCTTAAAGGGACCGTAGCCTATATTTGTCATTAATGTTAATAAAACAACATAATATGTTAAATCAATGTATACATGGTAAATAAACCTACTGTATATGAAAAACAAGTTTATTTAATTTGTATCTCTATAGTATTTGTTGTATTGTTTGTAATTTGTTTGTAAATTTATTTTTATATAACAACAATTATATATTAGCTAGTAATTATTTGAAGGTTATTGGACACTGTGAAATTTTTGTTCTTTAAGTTTGTGACAAGCACATAAAAATGTTTACTTTTTTCATTAGAGTAATAATAAAGAAGCTGTCCTTCATTCATTAGTCTCACTGTGTTGTGCTTGGAAAACGGCAACATCACCAAAAAAAAAAAAGAGAGAGAGAGAGAAATTAATAAATGTATAGGCATCGGTATTGGCGAGTACTAGAAAAAAGTATCGGTACTCGTACTCGGCCCTTAAAAAATGGTATCAGTGCATCCCTAGTTTTAATCGAACCAAACATGACAAGTGTGAACGCACCCTAAATCTCATTAAACTTTTCAAAAACGTTATAACATGCAAAAATTACAAATATTGTCTGTTCAGTATATTCATTTGACAGAAGATGGACCATTAAGATTTTTTGATTTATATCATCTATCTATTCTCCAAACACTTGTCTTATATGCAGGGCCACGGGGATCCTATCCCAGCATCACAGTTCGCAACTTCAAAATAATGCATGAAAGAAATGGGAATTTGTGGTAAAGCTGTACTTAATTGTTTGTGCATAATTCACAATTTGAACTTTTCTTATTCATTTGAATGTTTGTAGTGTAGTATACTCTCAGCTCAGCTCTGACAGGATTGAATTCTCTCTCAGCCATTATGACTACTACATAATGTCTAAATCAGAGCCAGAGGATTTGAGATTGAAGTAGGTACACATAAGCACTGACCTTTATGCTCTTTATGTTCAGTTTAATTCTGCATTTATTACAACTGCACAAATCCTTCTGCTCACCACAAGAGGAACACAATCAGCAAAACATAATATCTAATACATTTTCTAGGAAATATTACAGGCTTTTTGTTAGAATAGCAGTACTCGAAACACTCAAGTACTCGACTCGAATACTCCCCAAGAAGGCCATTTTGACATCATTTTGTGTGTATTTGACAGTTAAAACACTAAGCCACTAAAAACGAACTCAATTTGACACTCACACGCTGTTTGAGAGGTGGCGTTATGTGTGCATGTCTTGGCTGAGAGCGCAGACTCCGATGCAGTGTGGTGATGTGAAGCTATTTGCGCATTTTGAGAGTATATAGCTAAACCACTCACACTGTTTTTGAAATTATGTCTCACAGAAAGTTTTCTAATTACTGATTTGCTGATAATATGTCAATGTACTAATCTTACATACAGGCTATAGTGCATAAATATTTGGAGGAATATCCCACTATATAATCGCAAAACCTACGGGAATGTGTACATTTATGCGCCATGATACCCACAATCTCTCACCGAAATTCAGGCCCTGGATAGACTGTAGGACTTTTCAAAAAGGTTTATAACATGCACACATTTGGGCACTTGGGCAGATAAGTAACATCTTAGCAACTACCTAGCAGCACCTTAGAAAGACATCACATTAAAGGGTTAGTTCACCCAAAAATGAAAATAATGTAATTTATTACTCACCCTCATGCCGTTCCACACCCCTAAGACCTTCGTTAATCTTCGGAACACAAATTAAGATATTTTTTAATAAATCCGATGGCTCTGTGAGGCCTGCATAGCCAGCAATGACATTTCCTCTCTCAAGATCCATTAATGTACTAAAAACATATTTAAATCAGTTCATGTGAGTACAGTGGTTCAATATTAATATTATAAAGCGACGAGAATATTTTTGGTGCACCAAAAAAACTAAATAACGACTTCTATAGTGATGGCCGATTTCAAAACACTCACTCTAAAAAATGCTGGGTTAAAAAAACCCAAGCTGGGTAAAATATGGACAAACCCAGCAGGTTGGGTTAAAAGGCACCTATTATGCCCTCTTTCACATGATGTAATATAAGTCTCTGGTCTGGTCAAGTTTCAGCTTAAAATACCCCACAAATTTGCCCCTATTTGGGGGTGAGCAAAAACACGCCTTTTACTATATTACTATATTGCTGGCTAAAAAAATAAATCCAAAATTGGTTGAAAAAAATGGCTGGGTGAAAACAACCCAATCCCTGGTTTTGTCCATATTTAACCCAGCAGTTTTTAGAGTGCTGCTTCATGAAGCTTCGGAGCGTTATTAATCTTTTGTGTCGAATCATGATTCGGATCGCTTGTCAAACCGCCAAACTGCTGAAATCATGTGACTTTGGCGCTCCGAACCGCTGATTCGACACGCTGATTCATAACGCTCCGAAGCTTCATGAAGCAGTGTTTTGAAATCAGCCATCACTATATAAGTAGTTTTTTTTTTTTGCCGCACCAAAAATATCCTCGTCACTTTATAATATTAATATTGAACCACTGTACTCACATGAACTGATTTAAATATGTTTTTAGTACATTAATGGATCTTGAGAGAGGAAATGTCATTGCTCGCTATGCATGCCTCACTGAGCCATTTCAACAAAAATATCTTAATTTGCGTTCCGAAGATGAACAAAGGTCTTACAGGTATGGAACGGCATGAGGGTGAGTAATCGACATTAAAAATTACATTATTTTCATTTTTGGGGGAACTAACCCTTTAAATTCATCAGAATATTCCTGTATATTTGTTGTGAATATGACATATCATGTCATATATGACATGTAAATATGTGTAATATCTACACATGCATTTTCCTTTATTATTTCCAGGGAAATTAAAGATGATGTCAGTGGTTACACAGTAAGTACAGTATTACCTTCAAAAATGCCCAACGACTCTGCCATGAAATGGAAACTGTAGAGCAGTTGTTAAAGGTGCAATATGAAACATTTTTGCAGTAAAATATCCAAAAACCACTAGGCCAGTGTTATATATTTTGTTTACTTAAGTACTTACAATATCCAAAATGTTTGCAACTATTTGTAAATCGTGAGAAAATTGCAGTTTTAACCAAGGCTCCGGGACGTGTGAGGAGTCGCCTGTCAATTGCGTCATACCCGCGTTACCCTCGGTTTCCGGTTTTATTTTGTAGAAACCATGGAAACACCAAAGACGCTTTAATATATTACACGTTTTAATAGACAAGGGAACATCTGTTTTGATATATTTATAGACAGAAAACAAATTGTTATATAGCTCAACAGGTTTAGTCTTATTGTTTAAATCTTAATTTTCTTGATTTTTTGCGAGTACCATGCTTTACCACGCCTCAGAGAAAAACATAATTTTGTCAAATAGCTAACATAGCATAATCAGTTGCAGCTTTATTTTTAGTAACAGTAATACAGAATTTTCTCCATCATACAATACATTTTAAAATTAATTGCATGCCATTTATCAACACAAGCCATCCAGCATTTAATATGATATTCTAAAACCGATCAACTTACTGCAGTGTGTCTCAAACAAGTGTCTTACAGCAGCTGCTGAGCGAACGCATAGAGTAACGTTATAACATCATTTTCAACACACTCAAATGTATCTAATATGATAAACAGAGCTGCGTTACCTCATACTTAAGACCAGAAAAGCGGAAGCGGCGCCGGCGACTGTGACATAATAAAAGTTCCGCTGCTCGTGAGGCGCGTTGTGCAATCGCTCCAGCGGCCTGGTTCAGCTCCCACAACACTCCCAATCCCTATTCTTTTGCACCATCCGTTGAGGTGGAGACAACATGTCCCAAGATTAAGCTCTCAAACTTGGCGTCATCAAGCTACGCCTTTGTTTTGAATAGGCCTCTAACAACCTCTAGCGGACAAAATTATTACATACTGCACTTTTAATAATAATAATAATAATAGTTATTTTTAATAATTAAATTAAAAATCTTTAAAATATTTTAATAATTCTTTTTTACAAAAATCTTGATGCATCTCTAGAAATCCCTCTGTTTGCCTGAGTTGCCATTTCTAAATACCGAGCCTACAGCTAAGCATCTGTTAACACTCTCAATTCCTTGTGAACTGAGCATGTGCATGTACAGTATCTCCTTTGAGTGGATTTTCTGAAGCTTACATGCAACAATTTTTCGATGAAAACAGGCTTATTCTAGTTGGGAGAATCAGAAATTGGGCACTTAGGATATTGTCTTACGGGGTTTGCTTGTTTCAAATCTAATAAGAGGCTGGTAACTTAAAAAAAAAAAAAAAACACTGGTGGGGAAATAGTTTAAACACTGTTTACACTTGGTATTAAGATGCATTTTGGTCAATCAGATCACAAGTGGACGACGCTAAATACAGGTGTAAAATGTTTTGAGCTTGTCCACTTCCAGAAGTATGGAGCTTTTATAGCTTTTATAGCGTCCACGCTCATGTGGCTGAATGCATTCGAACAGCCACAAAAGACCACTTACTCTATACCTACTAACCTAACACTTAAACATTATGGGAAGCGTGCTAGCCAGACGGGATTCAAACTTTGTCGGCTGAAGACCCAAGTTTGGGTTAAAGATGAAAAATGTACCAAGCTCAATGTTCTCTCACCATTCCCGAATTCTAACGCACACTCACTGTGTTCGGCATCGTCTTACAATTATCAGAGCAGAAACGAAAGCTGCTGTCGCGTTCATGTGTAAAATGCGTGAGCTTATTTTGTTCATTAGATCAAAAGATCTGAAAAAACCCATATTTTTACCTGCTGGGTGCCCATAGGCCCTCCCCTCCAAGAAATTTGGACAGAAGTGGTTGAATGTGGACAAAAGAGATGTCTCCCTCTTCTACTTGGCATCCGATCGACCAAAACGGATCTTAATACCAGGAGTAAACAGGGCCTTAGTTACAGTAATAATTATTGATATTATAATGAATAATAATCAATAATTTCTAATAAAACAAGTAACCTAAATAGCTGTAAAAGTAATCTCTTGAGAATTAAACTGACCTTAATAGAAATTTGTTTTCCTCATCCCCCTCACTGCCTCTGGGAATCATTATGCCTTCATTTAACCTGATAGAGACACAACACTCGCTTCACTAGTCTTTCTCCTTTTATATGCTGCTTCCACTTATATAACCTTTTATAGTGGCTAGAACGCATTATAAATCCTCATATTTGATGCTGATCATCAGCGTCATGTTAAGTGATCTATATCAGCATATCAGATTCCTTGATCAAACACACTAATTTGTTTCTGTAAGCAGCTGAGCTCAGTTTCCCTGAATAATTCAAGTGTGTCTGCGGCTCATGAGGTACTTGTGTTGTTATGTCAAGGATGGATTATGATCCTGCAAGGCCCCGGGGCACCAGACGCCTGGATGCCAAAAATCTGCATGCACCTTGGATGGAAAGGATATATGATACATGAGCTTGTGATACAGTGCATGCGTTTTCAAACGTGTGACTCTTTAACGCCTTCAAAGACTATATATATATGAACAAACACCATCCAAAGTGTGAAGGAACATTTCATTATTTGAATGTACAAAACAAATACGCCCCTTTAAAAGAATGAGTTTCTGCCGAAGCGGCAAGCGAGACATTTCATTCATGAACAAACTGAATGAACTGGGACATCATCTTGAATAAAAAGAGAAAGGGATCAGAAGAATCATGAATGTGTAAAAGATGACTGATGAATATACAATAAGAACTTTCATATTAAATTCCTGCTTTTTTGGGGCCATAATTTGTGTCCTTTTACTATATCCTGTGTTGTTGTGAAGTCTCTTGAGATTTGTAGACACAAATTTTAATGAAGAATAATTTCTGCTTGATCGACTTGGGCTGTGTTCCACTTCAAATATTTATGCCTGTCCCTCACTAGCTTCCCTTTGTCTCGTGGAATCGGATGTATATCATTGTTTACGTTGAGTGAGTGCACATATACAAAGGACTATATAGAGACTTATCATCGTGCTTTACCAGCTGAGACAATGGAAAAAGACAAAGACAAAAAACAAGTTTAAACACTGATATTGCATACACGAATGCGTAGAACACTCTCATACACTGAATAAACACTGAACTGACTTGAGCTGAATAATGACATTGTTGTCTTCTGTGGAGCTGTTTTACAGTAGAATTTGCATCATATTTTATGAAGTTTGCATCACTGATTGTTATTTTCCTGTTTATTCCTGTGAAGCTGCTTTGAAACAATCTGTATTGTATAAAACACTATATGGGTCAATGACGTGACGGGTCATTTTTTTTGTCAAGAGACCTTAATAATAATAAAAAACAAAGATATGACATCCAAAGTATGTAAGGTAGTGCAACTAGATCTCTTTTATTGAACCCAAAAGGTTTTAATTATATTTTGCTACATATAAATGTATTTTAAAGATTTTGAAGTGCCAAAAGGTCATTCGGTTTAACCGTCCAAAGGCCAATACAGCCATTTCATTTGTGATTAAAACATCTTAATGTAATAAATGTATATATTTTTTATTCTGGCATGACTTTATAACATCAAATATCAACACTATTAAAATTATGTGTAGAAGTTGTTGCTTTGTTATGAGAAAAAATGAATTTTATTGATGTCATTCGCAGTAACCAATATAAAGGGACCATTTTGGATCAAAACATGCGGTCGGTATCACGTGACAGGATGTGACATCATTCAGACACCTGCAAAGGATCACATGATCATGAAGCAAAGTAACTAACTCTCTTTTAACTATTTGAAAAATTCATGTTTTCACTTCACTTTCACACACATACGCATGTCCCGAAACATCAGGTCTTTCGGTACAACCACTAAAAACATGGATATGTTGTAATATTTTAATAATTTGTACTAAATATACATTTTTTGATTGCCCTTTTGCTAGCTAGCTAGTTAGATATCAGCCTGTTAGCATTGTTTGAAAATATTGTCATTCGGTATAACCAAAAATGTCATTTGGTAAAACGGAAATTTTGGTTCAACCAAATGACTTTTTTGGTGACAAATTTTGTCCATCTTGTAAAAAATGACGAAAGCAGCATTAATTGATTATAAAAACCACATAATCTCATTGTTAACACTTAATAAAAGTTCAAAATTAATAATTATATCTCCATTATGTTTTTTTTACGCTTTTAAAAACCTTATTCGTCAATGACCCATATAAAAACTGGTGACTTGATTTGACAAAGTAAAAAGAATTGATTATGGAGAAAATCCTGAGTAGTGATGTCCAAGTTGCTTCTTTTTTGTTGGACAGGGAAGAGAGTTAATTATTGTGTAGCCACTCACTGAAACTCACTTGAATCAATGTAATTTACATAAAACTTAGAGACGATCATGCTGAACCACGTTGATAGATGGGAGTGCAGAGTTTAAATCCTGACTTAAAGTGCACAAAGAACAGTGATGCTAACTCCAAAATAACTACTGAATGCACCTTAAGGGAACTAGTAAACAACAGTCACATTAAAATTTCTAAAAATCACACCAAAGTTTCTATAGACAGACACTGCAACGGTTATAATACGATGTTACACTCTGCGGTATCTTTCATAAAGAAACATAATTCAACATATAATCATCCCTAATGTATAATTATGCAATCTACTTAAAAGAATGCAAACTATAAATCTACAGTATTTAAGATGTCACATATCAGTCTTCTATTGGCCACACATCTTCATGTGATATGAATTTGCACCAAACTTGATCTTTTTAAAAAAAGAAAAAGAAAAAAAGAGCTTCCTGTCTCCTGCATTTACATGCATATGATTGAGAGTCAATGGAATGAAAATTGTAGGGTGCAGAAAGTATACTCTGCAGTTAGATTGCAAAATAACTCCAGTATCATACACTACAACTTCGAGCGGGATTCAAACCGGCGTCTCTGGCATGGGAGGCGGTCGGGCTAACAAAGACGCTAAAGACCGCAGCCTTTAGCATCAGTCGCTAGTGCACCTCTTGAGATCAGGGGAGTGAGGTTTACCTGCACGGCTCTCACTAGCTGGCCTCCAATACACTCACCCCCCTAAACCTCACACCCACACGGGTCACGGCAGCAATGTAATTTCTCCAGTCCTACTCACCCCACTTCAAGCGGGACTCAAACCGGGCATCTTGAGATCATGGGAGTGAGGTTTACCTGCACAGCTATCACTAGATGGCCTCTGTTACACTTCCAAAATAGCTATCAGGATATGGTTAAGAAAGTTTGCAAGTGCATGTCTAAAGATGACTCACTCATAAAAAACACACACTTGTTGCCACCTACTGGCATATAACGCTGTAACCTACAGTAAGAGTAACTGAATAAATTAATCAATGAATGAATTTTTTTTAGTANATAATGAACGCGATATTGCGTAGCTTGTCAGTGAACTACGGCTCTGTCTATTAAATGCTGCTCCATTTGAAAGCAGGTGATCAGGGAACCGGCTTTACTGACGAAATGCGCGTGACAATCGCATGCGATATATCGCTCAGCCCTAGTTTATAATTATTATTTTTTTCCTGGTCATTATTGTTATTTTGTTTACACAATAAACTGTGTTTAATTTAATTTCTATTTAATTCATAGTAAACTACTGTATCTTCTGTCACAGGAAGGAAAGACTAAGAACATTATTTGACACATTATTCAATATATTTTACAAGTATAAGGGTTATTATAGTTAACTAAAACTAAAACCATAAAAAATCTTCATTACTTGAAATAAACGTTAACTGAAATAAAAAATATAGCCTATATATAAAAATGTAAACTTATTTTCTCTCATCTAGTTTCCAAGCTTTAGCTTAACCTCATGTATTAAACTAACAAAAATAAAAAAAATAATAATAAAAAAACTATATAGACATTTAAAAGCAAAAACTAAAAAACATAAACTTAAACATAACTTGCTATGGCGAGTAAAGTACAGTTGGTTGTCTTTAGTGAATATAAACAGTTTGGAGAATATCAGATGTATATCAGTGTATAGGATCTGTGTATTGTTAGAGAAATGCTTACTTAATGCATTACAATTTAACTAAATTAGAATTTAGTCGACTAAAATCTTATGATATTTAGTCGACTAAAACGAGACTAAAACAATTTCTAATTACTAAAATATGACTAAAACTAAATGGCATTTTAGTCAAAAGACTATGACTAAAACTAAATCAAAATTTGCTGTCAAAATTAACACTGATTGGAAGTTACACTTTATTTCTCATATTTGCAAATTACATCTTAAAATGTATTATAATAGCAGTATACAGTACACACACAATATTTGTCTTTGTCTAGGATTTTTTGATGATCCACACTCAAAGATGCAAATGTTATGCAGCAGTGAAAGAAAACAGTCTTATAACTGTAAACCTTAAATACGCTGCAAGCAACTTTGGATAAAATCGTCAGCTAAATGAATATATCACCTGCCCTCTTCATAGTTCACAGCCCTGACCTTTGACCTTATTAATCTGATTCAGGCGACCATGTTCAACTGATGTGAAAAAAAAAACTATACAAATAAAGAGATTAACATAGCACTGAACTGTAATCCCATTGTTTTGTTGTTGTCAGAGAAGGGACAAAAAAAATAATAAAAAAATCAAGATGTACACAGAGATCATTTTCCCCCTCAATAACTATTGTTTCTGTTATTAAAAATTATGAAAACAAGCAGCATTGTCACGATTAAAGCAGAAATATCAGATTAAAAGGATCTTGTCAATATGGGTGGCCTTTAAAAATAAAGTACTGCAAATGTGCTGTCACAATTCCTCGATTCAATTTGAGTACTCAATTTTTTAAAAATACTCGATTTTTTGTAACGTAAATCACTTATAAACCTAAGCAAACACAGGAGAATACATATGTTTCTAAATATGCAAACTGTTTGCAATGCTAACAAGTGGCTAAATGGGACTACGGAGGTTGTCGAGGATATTAAACGTCATCAGCCGAAACTCATCTACTCACTAGTTCGCTTTTACAGCCTCGTTGTGTTTGTAATCATGTTCTTGCAAACTATTATAACTCACCATTTTAAGGATTTTTTTTTTTTTAATAAAGACTGAGAGTCATCGGAAGCTCAGTGATGGCGACGCTGAAGTCATGCGACCATGTTGTAGTTTGTTTATAGCCTGTGTTTAGGTTTTTACTTATTATATTAAGCTTCAAAATTCATAAAAGTAATTTTCATTTGTGAAGAATATCATGTTGAACAAAACGTATAAGAATCATAAACTTTTGTTGGACACAGAGCTTATTTTCTGCAATAATCCTAAAGCCAATGGAAAAATCCTACTGGATGATGCTAACGTACGGGTTGCCCTACAAAAATGCACTGACTCTTGCACTTTATGACTTTTGTCATAAACTGACACATTCATTCATGTAATCCAGAAGAAACATAATGCAGAGCCATAAAACAACCAGCCCAACAGTTCATCTAAAGTCTCACTCTCACAAGCTGTTTCATGCTGCTCATATAATCTCTTAAAAGCAAAACAAGCCATTTCTGATTGCAAGGCATTTCTGAATTCATATTTCTTAACATGCAAACTACCAAGCAGGCTGAGAAACCTTCACCTGACAGGATTTGAAGTATAATGCCTGTAGTCATTTAAGCTACAGAACCCAAATAATACTACCGGTAATCACTTAACTCATATTGATGACTTCTGTGGAACACAAAAATATTCTGGACACTTCAAGCTCTAAAAGTAATATGCTCTATCTACTCCATAAAATTTTGGTAACAGATTACAAGCAATATTATTAATTAAATTCAACAAATAGAATTGAGTTAGAATTAATCAAATTAATTCCTTAAATGTCAACCATTAAAAAGGAGTCAAATTAAAACAAAAATACTTGAATAACAGACAGATGTCAAAGATGAATTAAGAACTCTTTTTTTTATTGCCAACATTGAAGACACCTGATGATAACAATCAGAATCACTGAAGAAAAGAGAAACACAAGAATTAACAGAGGTTTAGATGTTGATGTTGATTTTATTTAAAATGTTTGGTCGCCATTATGGTGATCATTGTATCATTTAGTTGGGCAGTTTAACTCTTTGCTTTTTATGTCAGTTTGTGGTTTTTGTAATGGCGTTTGATAATTTTACACATTTTTAATGGTTGACTTTTAAGAAACTAATTTGATTAATTCTAACACAATTCTTATTTGTTGAATTTAATTAATAATATTGCTTGTAATCTGTTGCCACAATTTTATTGAGTAGACTTTTTACAGAGTGACAAAAACACCATTAGAGCACAATAAAATAAACAAAAACAAAACGTAAGATATTAAATTTACAAATGTTTTGCATTTATCAAATATCTTGTTTTACTCACAAATACATTAGAATTCAGAAGTAAAATGTGTTGAAAACAGCAATTGTTGCCGACTTTAAAAAGCAAACATAGAAATGGAGGAACATAATAAAGTGATAGCTGAATTTTGTCTGACTTAAAACAAAATGAAAGCCAGCAGGGAAATGTCAAAGAATATATTTTTTAAAGTGATATATCTGAATCCACTTCCACTTAGATCATGAGGTTAAATCCGTTTCCTTACACATCTCTTTTCCTTTCCTTTTAAAACGTTCTTTTTTCTTGTCTAATTGATGCCATTTACGCTCTGTGAGCGGCGGTCAGAGAGGAAGGGCCGCTTATATAAGAGACCCGAAACGGTTCTCTTGCTTCAAGCCTTTTTATATTACAAAGACACAGTCACATCAGGATAAGCAATCCAACTCTAACACACAACCTAACAACAACACAACTAACCAATGGCTTTACTTCTACTCTAAATGCAACCACACATGATGAAAAAAAAGTATTTATATAAAAAAAAACAATGTGTAATTTTATCAAATTATAGTAACATAAATTATTTGGGGTTTTAATTGCAACAAGTAAAGATAACCATTAAAAAAATTACAGTAATATTTTAAACACTAATGGTGTCAAAATGTATTGATTATGAACACTATCCAGTGGTTGACTTGTTTTTCCTCACCAACTTTTCCTTTTCTTGATGGTCTATTAAAAAGCTATCAAATGACTTGGTTGGACCACTTTTATAAGACTTTTTAATAATGCTTTCATGCCCTTTACAACTTTTAGGCCACGTACACACTGCAGCTAAATTCGGTTGTCAATTCACCTTTTAGTGCTTAATCCTGTTCTGTAGACACAGTTTAGTCATGGGAGTGAGAACTAGGGCTGCCCCCAACTAAAGACTTTTCTAGTCGACAAGTAGTCGTTCATTTAAGCCACTAGTCGACTAATTGCACGTTTATATTCATTTAAAGGGATAGTTCACCCAAAAATGAAAATGTGATGTTTATCTGCTTACCCCCAGGGCATCCAAGATGTAGGTGACCTTGTTTCTTCAGGAGAACACAAATGATGATTTTTAACTCCAACCGTTGATGTCTGTCAGTCTTATAATGCGAGTCAATGGTCACACAATTCATAAGAGTCAACAAACATGCACAGACGAATCCAAATTAAACCCTGCGGCTCGTGACGGCACATTGATGTCCTAAGACACGAAACGATCGGTTTGTGCGAGAAACCGAACAGTATTTATATCATTTTTTACCTCTAAAACACCACTATGTCCAACTGCGTTCAGCATTCGCTTGGTGATGTCTGATCGCGCTCTGACAACGGAAGTGATGTCTCGCTCTCATTGAAGTATATGCGCGAGACATCACTGCCGTTGTAAGAGCGCGATCAGACATCACCAAGCGAATGCTGAACGCAGTTTGACATAGTGGTGTTTTAGAGGTAAAAAATGATATAAATACTGTTCGGTTTCTCGCTCAAACCGATCGTTTCGTGTCTTAGGACATCAATGTGCTGTCACGAGGCGCAGGGTTTAATTTGGATTTGTCTGTGCATGTTTATTGACTCTTATAGATTGTGTGACCATTCACTCTTATTATTTGACTGACAGACGGCAACGGTTGGAGTTAAAAATCATCATTTGTGTTCTACTGAAGAAACAAAGTCACCAACATCTTGGATGCCCTGGGGGTAAGCAGATAAACATCAAATTTTCATTTTTGGGTGAACTATCCCTTTAATTACTTAAATACACTGGGGACGGAATATATGCCTCGTGCTCAAGCGCACAATGGCAAAAGTAATGATTATGAATGTGTCAGAAAAAATAGCAAGTTTATTAATATATTAGTAAATGTATTATTTATATTAATAAACTAGTGTTTTCTGAGTCAGTGTCTGCTGTCTCTGCAGTAATAGAGTGAAATGTACCTTTGATATGGATTACATAATCAGAGAGTAGGCCTGTATGCTTTCGATTCAAATTGGTTTGCGAGACTGAGATGGCAGAAAGTGAATCCTGTTTGTTTTCTATATTTTACAAAAGCAGAAAGTATTGTTGTTATTGTGAGTGTACACAAATAAAACTAAAAGACCCTTTACAGTTCGGAATGATGTATTACTCTTATCTGTATGACAAAAAATTAAGTATTTTAAGATGAAAAATTACAAGTGATCGCGCTGGTGCCTCCATGTCGTGCAGTAAAGAGCGTTTTACTTTAACTGCCTTCCACATTCCGCACAAACACTTGGATATATAATAGCGCACATTTATGTAGATTAATGTTAGAGGCATGTAAAGTTGCTACTACTTACATGTTTCAAAGGATAAGCCATATTTGAGGTTGATGGATGATAGGCGAACGTTTGGATTTCCTGGCCAACATACTGTAATTACCACAAGGACCCATCGATAATGATCTGTCCCTCATGGACTGCGTGAGTTCACCACTTCCTGTGGAGTTTTTTTTCTGCAACTAACCGACTATATATACCGACAAAATATTGGTCGACTAAGCCTCTAGTTGAATAGCGTTTAGTCGACTATTAGGGGGTAGTCTGGCGTACCCCCTAAGCACATTGACTCTATCGCAGCTTTCATTGGCCAAGGACCGCCCACAGGCCGTTTGACTGACATGTCATGCAACCAATCACAGTTTGTTTTGTTCTGCGTCATGTTTAGGGGCATGAAAATGTAAAGTCGATGTCCCTACAATAACAGACCGGCATGCATCTAATAAATTATTCATTCAAGAACGTTGTGCAAGTTTACTGCAACAATGGAGCCGCGAACTTCACATACTTTTAAAAATCCAGCGTTTAGTTGATCTTGGTAAGCGCTCGTACGTCACAGCTGTAAACACAACAGCGTTCTTCTTCCACGAGCTGGTTTAGCGTTACGGCATTTGTTTCCAGGCGGACCATTAAAGAACGCGACACACGTGTCTCCCGGACATCCTGTAGAATTCAAACAACCAGATGACGACTTCAAAACTTCTGAAGTGTTTCCAGATAAATGTGCCATATGCATCAGACGTTCAGCCAACGGTCTGTGGACGTGACGTCCGAGGCTGAGACTATTAGGGGGTAGCCCTAGTGAGAACCACATTTTCCAACCAAATTAACTCCCAAAAAAGCTAGTGACAACTGCATTTAGTAAAATGTTACACAGTGTGTACGGAACTGAATAACTAGTTAATGAGGTACGACAAGAGATATGAGAGGACAGATGAGAGATACATATCTGATGCACGTTAAAATATGTATTTTAACGAGCCTGACTCGTTCATGTTGCCAGATCTTGCAAGCAAAAAAGAACAACCCCATATAGAAACTAATAAATGGAAGTGCTTTATGCTGAAAATAAGACAGAAATTTCGTGACTCGCTCCTGCTCACTTTAATAACTCCATAAACTCGATCGCTGTATGAGCCTGGCATAAAGGGCACCCAAAAACGAAATTTCTGTCATTAATTACTCACCCTTGTGTTGTTCCAAACCTGTAAGACCTTCGTTCATCTTTGGAACACAAATTAAGATATTTTTGATGAAATCCAATAGTTTTTTTTATCCCCCATAGAAAGCAACGTAATTACTGTCATTCAAGGTCCAGAGAAGTAGTAAAGACATCATTAAAATAGTGAACATCACTACAGTGATTCAACCTTAAAGGAACACTCCACTTTTTTTGAAAATAGGCTCATTTTCCAACTCCCCTAGAGTTAAACAGTTGAGTTTTACCGTTTTCTAATCCTTTCAGCCGATCTCCGGGTCTGGCGGTACCACTTTTAGCATAGCTTAGCATAGTTCATTGAATCTGATTAGACCGTTAGCATCTCACTCAAAAATGACCAAAGAGTTTTGATATTTTTCCTATTTAAAACTTGACTCTTCTGTAGTTACATCGTGTACTAAGACCGACGGAAAATGAAAAGTTGCGATTTTCTAGGCCTATATGGCTAGGAACTATACTCTCATTCCGGCGTGATAATCAAGGAACTTTGCTGCCGTACCATAGGTGCAGCAGGCGCAATGATATTACGCATGAGATATTACGCACAGGAGCTGCGTAATATCGAGATGCTAACGGTCTAATCAGATTCAATGAACTATGCTAAGCTATGCTAAAAGTGGTCCCGCCAGACCCGGAGATCGGCTGAATGGATTCAAATGTTAAATTTAACTCTAGGGGAGTTGGAAAATGAGCCTATTTTCAAAAAAAGTGTTCCTTTAATGTTATGAGTGACGAGAATACTTTTTGTGTGCAAAAACAAAACAAAAATAATGACTTTATTCAACAATCTCTTCTCTTGCCTGACAGTCTCCTACGCAGTTGAAGCAGTGCAGAGCTTCCGTGTTTACGTCCAAATGCCGGCTCATTATTGACCTATGCTGTTCACGTGAGCAGCACGACACATGCATGTGATGCTGACGCAGGAGCCGGCCAATACTGAGCCGGCATTCGGACGTAAACACGGAAGCTCTGCACTGCTTCAACTGCATAGGAGACTGACAGGCAAGAGAAGTTGTTGTCGTGCACAAAAAGTATTCTCGTTGCTTCATAATATTAAGGTTGAACCACTGTAGTCACATGGAATATTTTGACTATGTCTTTAATACCTTTCTGGACCTTGAATGATGGTAATTACATTGCTTTCTATGGGGGACAAAAATCTCATCAAAAATATCTTAATTTGTGTTCTGAGGATTAACAAAAGTCTTACAGGTTTGGAACGACGTGAGGTCTTAATGACAGAAATTTCATTTTTGAATGAACTAACCCTTTAAACAACCCCAAAAATGCTTAAAATAAGTGGACATGGCAACAATGCAATAGTGCGCTCTGTGAAGCAGCCTTTAAACAAAACAGGACGGCTCCGTCAACTGTGCTTCAGGTAAAACTGCAAAACACAACAAGTCTTTTGTCACTGTAATATTACTTCAGTAAGAATAGCAGGTATCGCCAAAAACATTGCTATGGTTAGCGCGGTGTCAATCATCACAGTTTCTGGAGTGAGTCATGTTCCATACACACATGGAACGATAATTTAGGGAACTCACTCCCGCATTTTAATGCTGTTGTCACTCCTGAAACTTTACAGTGTGTACGCGGCTTAAGTGTCAAATTTCATATCAGAATAAGGCATTTGCATAGTGGTCTCAAACTCACAAAAAAATTATAATAATTAATAAATAAATAAACTTTTTTTTTTCTAAGGGTGAGGGTGGAAATGAAAAACTAAAATATATGACTAAATTATGATTAGATGTAATCTTAGATGTGTTCCCATCTGAGTCACACTTGACATGACCATGTATGTTGTGTCTACAAAAGGACATTAATTTTTAATTGCCTAGTTTAAATGTCTGTCTTTTCAAGATTCACAAATCAAACTGGTTACTGATTTACCAGTAACTCTAGAACAGCTTTTAACAATCCTCACAGTGTTTAGTAGGCTGATGTAGGCTGTAGTTTAGCAGCGCACTTCTGCCAGATTGAACCTGATTTATCCTGCCAGCTTCACTGCATGTGACACTTCCTCTGAAAATACTAACACGAGAGGGAGGTGAGAATCACGCTGCTTGTCAATTCTATCTAATAAAATAGTTTTTGCTGCATTCCTTAAAATGGAGTCACATTGTACTTTAGCGAGTCAAACATTTGCTATCCTTTGGAAGATTAAAAGGGTGTTCTGGGTTCAATACAAGTTAAGCTTTATTCACAATATTTGTGGCGTAATTTCAACTTGTTCCTCTGTAAAAAAAAAATGTGGAGGGTTCTAAGTGGATGAAACTCATGAAACACATTTTAAAATTACAGTTCACTCAAAAATTCTGTGATCATTCACTTGCCCTAATGTCGTTCCAAACCCTTACGACTTTTTAATTTCTGTGGAACACAAAAGCAGATGCTTATAATCAAAGACTTCTGAAGTCATACTATAATTGTGTGTGAGGAACATACTGAGACTTAAGACTAAATTTTCATTATTCACTGAAAATCTTGCTTGACAGTCATAGTCACCATTCACTTCCATTGTATGGAAAAGAGCAGCATGGACATTCTTCTAAATTTCTCCTTTTGTGTTCAACTAAAAAAAATTAAAAAAAAAGGCCATACAGGTTTGAAGTGACATGAAGGTGAGTAAATGTATTTAATTTAATTATATTAGTTAATTTATTTTATTCTATTGTAAGTGCATTATTATAACTGAGGGACAAATCAAAAACTACTTTCAGTTAAATCAGCATTAGTCCATAAAAGACCTGCAGGTAATTGAACCTAAATCATAATACCAGTAAACGTCATGATCAAATTGTACTTCACAAAGCTGCAGTATTCTCTACTGCTACATACAGTACTGTGGATCATAAAGAGTGTTTCACCTGGAAAAATCAGTTGAACTACTGATTTGAATGAGAGTGGCTATAGGTTAAGTCTTCGATAAAGCCTGTCTAATACTATTTTCATCTGTTATATGACGACTGTCCACCACTCAAAAGGTTTCTTTTATTAAATGGCTTGCAAATGATTTGTGCACTTTTACAACCTTTGCTAGAATATATGGAGCTGTCTGTGGTGCTGAAACCACACTTTATCTGCAATAATGATGCATTTGACTGAAGAGACTATGAGAAAAATAAAACATACTGAGATCCAATCCATTAACACACAGATGTTTGACTGTGAAAATGACCTAGACCACATTTATGCTGATTTCACACCAACAAACTGTAACCCTTTGTGAGCCAGGGTTACAATTTTCCATCCTTAAGGATTTCAACATTAAGTTGGTAAAGGGTTAGTTCACCAAAAAATGAAAATGATGTCCTTAAATACTCACCCTCATGTCGTTCCACACCCGTAAGACCTTCGTTCATCTTTTTTCATGTAATTTCCCTTTTCAATTGCTAGAAAGGTACTAAGAACATATTTAAAACAGTTCATGTGACTACAGTGGTTCAACCTTAATATTATAAAGCGACGAGAATACTTTTTGTGTGCAAAAATAAACAAAATAATGAATTATTCAACAATATCTAGTGACGGGCGATTTCAGAGCACTGCTTCAAGAAGCTTCGAGGCTTTGCAAATCTTTTATTTCGAATCAGTTGTCCGGAGCGCCAAAGTCACGCGATTTCAGTAAACGAGGCTTCGTTACGTCATAAGTGTTTCGAAATTTCAACGGTTCACACATATCAGCTTTGATATGTGAGCTGAACCACTGATTCGTAAAGCAATCTTTCATGAAGCTTCATGAAGCAGTGTTTTGAAATCGCCCATCACTAGATATTGTTGAAAAGTCGTTATTTTGGTTTTTTTGGTGCACAAAAAGTATTCTCGTCGCTTTATAATATTAAGGTTGAACCACTGTAGTCACATGAACTGTTTTAAATATGTCTTTAGTAGCTTTCGGGGCATCTCAAAGTGTTAATTATCTTGCTGAGCCATCTGATTTTATCAAAAATATCTTAATTTGTGTTCCGAAGATGAACGAAGGTCTTACGGGTGTGGAAGGCCATGAGGGTGAGTAATTAATGACAGAATTTTCATTTTTGGGTGAACTAACCCTTTAAGTAAATAAAATGCCTTAAAATGCTTCAAAGCTAAACTAATTATTAACCACATAAAAACACTGTAGCAATTGCATAACTACATGCTAAAAACACGAAGAACACTTAAGCAATGCTCTTAAAACCATTCACTGGCATCATGTCAGTGAGTTTTGCACATGTAAACACCACCCATGTTTGCCTCAGAACGTATAAAAATCTAGTTAATATTAATCAATTAAAGATGAATAGTTGTGTTAAATACATTCTACTGATGCTCTACTAATATTTTCGACCTAATCCTACAATGATGCTGTAAAACACAGTGAATTGCACATTGTTATAACACGTTCATTACTTTCGCATTTTCTTTGATTACAGCACAATGTCTTTAACTCCTGCCAGATGTTCACCTACTGCCATATCACACTGACAAAAGCTCCTCTAGATTCAGGTTAGATTCAGAGTAACACAATTGGCATTTGATTGCAAATGAAGCAAGCATGCTGTGATAAATACAGACAACTGATTCAATAAAGACAATTCACAATCACAACTGCTGGAAAAAATGGAAAATGGAAAAACAAAATACTATGGAAGTCAATGGGATCCATCAACTGTTTGGTTAACGACGTTCTTCAAAATATATTCTTTAGTGTTTAACAAAAGAAAGAAATTCATACAGGTTTAAAACAACTTGAGGGTGAGCAAATGGCGACAGAATTTTTGGGTGAACTATCCCTTTAAGACCTAATATTTTATTCATCTCTCTATAATGGCAATGCTTTGTGCTGTTTTTGTACTACTGTAGTGCAGTGAATCTTGCTTCGAAAGCCTCCGTAACTATTGGACCTTGTCAAATTTGTCCCCATTCACAGCCTAACCGTCATGTTAGTTATATTTGGTTGAAAAGAAGGGTCTGAGCTCCAGTGAATGCTGATGATGAGCTCAGACCCCCCTCTTCAACCAAATATAACATGACTAGCTTGTGCACATTAACAAACAGACTGTGGAAAGTTTTCAATCATGACGCACTTTCAAGAGCTTAAAGAATATTGCTCTTAATCATTTATGTCTAGTCACCACATCTCTTTTAACACTCATCTACATCAGTCTATTGATCAATAAAAGTGTTTTAATTCCTCATGATGATATTTGCAAATATTCCAGCAATCACCTGTTGAAGTGATTGATCTGCATCTACATTTTTTGGTGGTTGTCACTCGCTGAAACACAGCTGAGAACCTGTGCTACAATGCAAAAACGTTTCTTGAAAAACCTAAATGTGACTTATCACATTAAACACCCCAACAAATTATTAAGAGTCAAATTAAATCACTTTGCAGTTGTCTTTCCTGTAAAATTTTCCTATTGAAACAAGTTGATGGAAGAGAAAATGAAGCTGTAGCCAAGGGATCTAAAAGCTAAGGGGTCTAAAGGGAGCATCAACTTTCACATTTTACTGTGTAATTAACAAAAACACTATTGTTTGAAGAGCTCAGCTCAGAGTGTATGAAGATCGTTCAGGTCATCATGATTTTGCCAAGACATGTTCCTGGAACAACTTATTTGGTTGATCCTGGAACAACAGTTCTGTCTGGAAATTTAGTCTTAAAGGGTTTGTTCACCCAAAAATGAAATTTCTGTCATTAATTACTCACCCTAATGTCGTTCCACACCCGTAAGACCTTCGTTCATCTTTGGAACACAAATCAAGATATTTTTGATGAAACCCAAGAGTTATCCAAACTACACATAGGCAGCAACATCATTGCAACGAAGGTCTTACAGGTTTGGAATGACACAAGGGTGAGTACTTAATGACAGAAATTTCATTTTTGGGTGAACTAACCCTTTAACTCTATCCCTACCCTTAAACCTAACCCTACCCATAACTTACCCCTAAAATCAGAGGGAAATGATAGGTTAATAACAATAATGTAGAAGCACCTAACCCTGGTTTTAAGCCTAAACTTGACATATTGTAAACTCTAAGGGCCCTATTTTAACGATCTAAGCGCATGGTCTAAAGCGCACGGCGCAAGTGCACTTAGGGCGTGTCCGAATCCACTTTTGCTAGTTTAACGACGGGGAAAATGGTTGGCGCGCCCGGTGCATGGTCTAAAAGAGTTGTCCCTATTCTCTTAATGAGTAATGTGTTTTGGGCGTGACATGCAATAAACCAATCAGAGTCTCCCATTCCCTTTAAAAGTCAGCTGCACTTGTGCCATGGCAGATTCGCTATTTACATGGAGGAATTTGCAAGCAGAAAAACTGAACGCTTCTCTAGCGAGGAAACGGATCTGCTCGTGTGCGAGGTTAAAGCGCGTGAGCAGACCATCTACGGGAAAAGCCGGATTCCACCAAAGCATTTTTATCTTTATGCACACAATAATAATCTTTTTACATTATAATCCTTTTATTTTCAATATTTGGTATGTTTGTGTGCTTCTGCGCATCCCTTTGTGTGTAATAAGCTGAGGGTACGCACCCTGTGCACCCGCCTATAGGTGCATATTACTAACGCGCTCTTTAAATAGCAAAAAATATATATTGCGTCATTGACTTTAGACCAGGTTTCCAACATGTCCTCCAACCAATACGCCCATTTAGGTCATTTGTCACTTCCCTGAAATGCAACCCATAGGAGCGTTTACTAAAGTTGTGCCACTATTGACAACAGGACACTTTCATTTTAATGCATTGTTCCCTTTTATCTGCATCATATTTCGCGTTTCGCGTAGCTCAATTGGTAGAGCATTGCAATATACAACAATATGCAATCATGTGATCGTGGGTTTGATCCCAGGGAACGCATGCGCTCATACAGTGTTTATGCACTATAAATCACTAAGGGTAGGTTAAGGGTTGGGGTAGGTGTAGTCGTTAAAAAAAAAAAATGCGTTTTGCTAAATGGAAAAAGGACAAATGGCAGGTAAGGGACAGTGTAAAACGTCCACACATTGCATTTAAATGAACACGCATTTTGATTGGTAACGACAGTCATACGGTCATTTCATGACAACAGACGTAACACGACACTGTCATTATTTTTATGCCAGCTAGAGGGCGCATGACTTTAAAACGTAAATATAGGTTATAATAAGGTGCTTGAAAGAAATTACCTATAGGGTCGTTTTTTGGAGGAGGACAGTCTCCAGGTTTCAGTTGGTCGATGAAATTATTCCAGTTGCCTCAAAATAGCAACACGCCAACAACGCGCCTGAACACACCTCATTTTCAGATCAGCACACCCACGGGTGCACAAATGGGCGCTATTTAAACAACGTGGCGCAGGACGTGAAAATGATAACTGCGTTGGGCTGAAACTAGCAAAAAACACTTGCGTCGTGCCTGGTGCCGCATTGCGGCGTGTGTATGATAGGGCCCTAAACTTGTCCCTCAAATCTGATTGGTTGATTGGAATGTTGTTCCAGGATCAACCAAAATGTTGATCCAGGAACATGTTGTACTTTGTAAAATCACGTTCACCAGATCTTCCTGCATTCACATAATTAACAATATGCCATATGGATCACTGGATGTGCTTAAGTTTTATCGCTATCAGTCTTTATACTTGTCACTCCTGACCTACATTGCCCACTGTTAAAAAGCAGCTGTCTCATGTATCTATGCAACCAAAATAAGCATGCAGTACACACACTCTAACACTTTCTCAAAGGTTATGTGATATAACCTATAACGGGCATATCTAATCCTCTGTGAAACAGGATATGTCACTCCTCATAGAACAACACTGTCTGTGATCGCCCCTGCCACAAACACGCACACTTATTTTCTGGCTGGTTCCTGGCACCCAAAAACAACTCGCTCTCTTTCAAGCACTTGCATACATGAGATTCAAACAGTGTCAATAATGGAAGTGAACTCACACATTCACTGACTCCTATTTTGTCTATTGTAATCTGACAGCTCAACATGAATAAATATGAACAGACGAATTCTCTGAATTTTAGATCATGCAATGCATTGGCTGTGTAAAATCTGAAACGTGTTTAGAATAATTGAATACTTATTTCACATTGTGAAATCCCTCATAGCAACATTTTTGGCTATTTGAATCGCACAGCATGCCATTTCAGGTACTTTACAGGAGGTCAGTGAGGTGAAGGAATATTCCAGAATCATGAAAATTTTAAATGTGTGAGTCAACTGCTCTGAAATAAACATATTCATGAACATGTACTTGAATACTTGTACTTGCACATTTTTTTGGGGTTAACGTTTTTTTACATGGTACATAAACCATGTTTTTTTGATGGTCTATTAGGGTTAAATGATATATTGTAAAAAAATATATAATGAACAATATCTGTGGTTACAATTGTGCATAAAAACACAACATTTCAAACGCAAGAAAAGCACTGAAAGTAAATGAATTGGACAGTGTAGACTTAATGAGGACACTGACCTTATATGAGAACGGATCACTGGATTTTCTTCAAGTTCTCCTCTGGATTCAATGGATTATCATGGTTCAGTCGTTTGTTGTGGTTTCTCTCTCCTGTACACAGTCTTACATAAACTTCAGGGGAAAAGAAAAGTCGACAAGGCTTCATCGTTGAGAATCCAGTGGCAAAACACATTAAAGTTGTCCTTTTCCTCGAAGATTTCATACGCCAATGAAAAAATAAGTTACTGATAAAAGTTACTGATAGCCACAAACTTCACATAAACTGTTTTAGACTAACAATAAAAGTGAACAAGACCCTAAAGACCAAACAATTATTTTACAAAAAAAATATGTACATGCATTATTTTAAATATGCTTTCAAAGAAGAAAACCTATTTTGGCTTTTCACTTAAGTTGGGAGTCATTGGGGAACTATACAATAGTTGAAAAAGTTAAGGCCTGTGATCGAATTTCAAAGCATCCCCGCAAGTTCCTAATATTTTACTTATTTAATTCATCATTATTTTGTGTTCTATTCTGGATAAGAAATCGCTCAAAAGCTGTTGATGCCCAAGAGATCAACAGCTTAAAATGTACTTTAAAAAAATAACTGCAACTTTACAGGATTTTAGCAAAGCGATGATCCTTGGATTGTACAGACTTTGGGTGCATTAACATAGCCTTCTGGAGATGGATGGACTAGAGGTTTGTCCAATATCCAGTTTATCATGTTAGTCGTCTCAAACATGTTTGATTCCTCACTGTATTCTCCATCTATTGAAGATTTCTTCAACACATGAAGTTCATCACATGAGCTTGAAGGGCCACTGCCAGGCTCTTCTCTGAGAGACGCCTTGCTCCTGGTCAGTATCCCTGAGATAAAAATAGCATAAGTTGGAAACAATGACGGGCAATGGGGTGGTGATGGACGAACTAGAGATCCGTTTCTCTAGCGTCCAAGCAAAATGTATAAAGGGAGCGTTTAATATCCATTCTGCTGTTAGCTTTCATGTTTGTCTTTTCAACAGGCATGTTTGTTTCTTCATTGTGTTCTGTATCTCTTGAGTTGGAGGTTGATGATTTCCTCAGCCCGTGAAGTTCATCACAAGGGTTTGAAGTGCCAACATTAGTAGGCTCGTCTCTGAGAGATGCCTGATCTTGGTCAGTTTCTCTGTGGTAGAAATAGTTGAAGTTAGACACGATGACGGGCACCGGTAGTGCAATGGTCAACACCCCTGCAATGGCACAGAGAGAGCCCACAATTTTGCCCCCCACCGTAATCGGTCTCATGTCACCATACCCAACAGTTGTCATGGTCACCACCGCCCACCAGAAGGCATCTGGGATGCTGGAGAAGTGAGACTCAGGTTCATCTGCCTCAGCAAAGAAGACAGCACTGGAGAACAATATGACACCAATGAAAAGAAAGAAGATCAAGAGGCCCAGCTCTCGCATGCTGGCTTTCAGAGTCTGACCCAAGATCTGAAGCCCCTTGGAGTGTCTAGAGAGCTTAAATATGCGAAACACCCGAACCAAACGAATGACCCTCAGTATGGCCAGCGACATGGCCTGCTGGCCATTGTTGTGCTCCTGACCCTGCTGCTCCGCCAGCTCTGTGCACAGTGTGATGAAGTAAGGCATGATGGACATGATGTCAATGATGTTCATGATGGTTTTGGAAAATTCAGACTTACTGGGACAAGCAAAGAAGCGCACGAAGAGCTCAAAGGTGAACCAAATCACGCAGGTGGTTTCAACGATAAAGAACGGGTCGGTGAAGGTGAGCGACGGGCGCTCTTGAGTACCATTGATCGCGCGACTAGTCACTGGAAGCTCTCGCTCGTCGCGAAACTCAGGTAAAGTTTCCAGACAAAAAGTTATGATGGAAATGGTGATAACGATGACGGAGACGATAGCGATGCCTCGCGCAGGACTAGAGCTTTCAGGGTACTCAAAAATGAGCCATACCTGTTTCTGAAACTCATTCTGTGGCAACGGTTTCTCTTCTTCTTTGATAAAGCCCTCGTCCTCGCGGAAACGGTCCATCGCTTCTTCTCCCAGCTGATAAAAGCGGATTTCGTCGGCAAACACGTCGATAGACACGTTAACAGGTCGCCGGATTTTCCCGCCGGACTGATAGAAATAAAGAATTCCGTCAAAACTCGGTCTGTTGCGATCAAAGAAATACTCGTTCCTGAGGGGGTCGAAATACTTTATTCTCTTGTCAGGGTCTCCCAGTAAAGTGTCGGGAAACTGGTTCAGAGTGCCCAACTGGGTCTCGAACCTCAGCCCGGCGATATTAATAAGAACCCGTTCGTTGTTCTCATGGTCCATATCCATGTCCAGAATATCCTCATCAAACAAATGGGGACTGTAATAATCCACCGTATTCTCAGAGGAGCCCATCATTGTGTTGTTCATGTCGTTCATTTTCCATGAGCTCTGTTGTGGACTTCTCGAGTATAGTTCTTTGTTGTGGACCAAGCGTGGATGATCCAGTGAGTTTTGGTTTTGGTAGGTTTCTCCATCACTGCCTCCATCTCCCCGCTTCTCAAAACTCACCAAAGCTATCTCCATTTCCAAGCCATTAAATATTCATTAATAATAGACCTGTAGAATAAAAAAAACAAACAAAAGCCCCTCGTATATCCACACTCGTCGTTTTCTTTGCCGTTAGATTGTTCTGCTTCGGATAAAGATGTGTATTATAATCCAAACATCCTCCCGTCACTCTGGTAATTCATGTGTGCGCTCTGAGCGTAAGTACAGGAGTGAATCACAGGCGACTCGGTTCTTTTGAACAGTGAATCGATTCGCAAAGCGTTGGTATATCACTCGGCTGTAAGGACTTTCATTGAAGTGAATGGATATGGATATGGAACAAATTCGTAAAGATAAACAAGCTAAATGGTGATTTTATTAATTACCTTTCCCGAGTGTTCACACCAATGAATTGAATCATTAAAAGCTGAAATGTGTGGGGATGTGTGTGTGTCCCTCCCTTTAACAGATGTTTTTTTTTTTTTTAATAGCAAACATACTATAAAAATTATTTAATTTTTAAGATTGAAGGTTTAATGTAGCCTATGCCTTAACCCCAAGCAACACTGATAAAAGGGTTACTAAAATAAAAGCATTAATAAAATATAATAATTGTTTTTGTTGTAGATTCTTTCATCACGTCAGCTCGCCAAGCTTCTGTCACTGCCACTGACTTTTTTCATGTGATTTATTTTCTGGCATCTGTGCTAAATTAGCATACATTCACACATGAGTTGACATTATTTTGCCTTGGCCTTAGTTGCATCACCACAGTAAGTTCATGTGTATATGTGTTTGTCTCATTTTCTGACGTTATTTTGGAGAGATGGTAGGCTACACATATTCAGCTAACCGAGAGGAATTCACATGGATGATTTCTGTATGTGCATCAGTTAAAGGATTAGTCACTTTCAAATTTTCCTGATAATTTACTCACCCCCATGTCATCCAAGATGTTCATGTCCTTCTTTCTTCAGTCGAAAATTAAGGTTTTTGATGAAAACATTCTAGGATTATTCTCCTTATAGTGGACTTCAATGGCCTCCAAACGGTTGAAGGTCAAAATTACAGTTTCAGTGCAGCTTTAAAAGGCTTTAAACGATACCAGATGAGGAATAAGGGTCTTATCTAGCGAAACGATCAGTCATTTTCGACAAAAATACAACTGCTTTATAAACACAAATGATCGCCTTGCATGTGCTTCCGCTTTCCATATTCATCCCTATTCACCTTACAAAAAAAAATGTAACTGGCGCTGTGTTCGTTTCATAAGTTGAATAGGGAAGGCGTAGGACATACAGCGTAAGCTTTTTGAAGAATACAGAAAGCGGAAGCACGTGCAAGGCAATCATGTGTTTATAAAGCATATACAGTTTTTCGAAAATGACCAATCGTTTCGCTAGATAAGACCCTTATTCCTCGTCTGGTATCGTTTAAAGCCCTTTGAAGTTGCACTGAAACTGTAATTTTGACCTTCAACCGTTTGGAGCCCATTGAAGTCCACTATAAGGAGAATAATCCTGGAATGTTTTCATCAAAAACCTTAATTTCTTTTCGACTGAAGAAAGAAAGACATGAACATCTTGGATGACATGGGGGTGAGTAAATTATCAGGAACATTTTATTTGAAAGTGAACTAATCCTTTAAGAACTGCAAATGATGCATCACAATGGCCAATTTTACTTCAGAAATCTCAGGACCAAAGACTTTCTTCTTCAAATATTAATATTAATTAGTAATATTAACGTGCACACATTTTAAGCCTTGCATGAACACAAAAGTCAAAACTGATTTGTAGCCTGATTTAAAATTTGATTCTAAAAATCTAGAATGTTTCCTCCCACTGGGATAAAACTATGGCGACAGCGCCTCTGATTGACTTACTGCTAAAGAGAACTGTGAAGCCAACTTCATGACTCAGGTCATTAACGCACCAAAATAGAATATGACTCAAAAATCAACCTTTTTGACCAAATCTGCATGAACCGTCAACCAACCATGTCCTAAATAAAAAGGTTAAAATTATTTGGGATCATTTTTCATTAAGGGTGGGACAGTAACACCACCCAGAAATGTTTGATATCTCTAAATAAAATAATTTAAAAAATGTAAACAATTTTATCATAGAAGAGGTAAATTCAAGTCATTGCCAGTATGATTTTATATTATTATCTTAATGAACCTGAAGGCCCAATTTAACTTAATTCAACTTACATATACATATCACACCTGTATTACATATCTTTACACTTATCAGTACACAATTCTCAGTCAAGCTCAGTCAATGAGACATGTCCCTGTTATCATTAGATTTTTGAGCGGGAAGCTGTGATATCTTACAGAAGTGCTTTATCCCTCAAACGCTGCCTCATTTGCCCCCTCCATATGCTGAACAATCTGCCTGTGTGGAAATAAAACACAGAAAATCTGCTGCTTGAAGACCAAGTGGGGAAATGATAAATGCTTAAAAAGGAATGAGTGGGTTAAGTGTAAGAGGTAAGGAGAGAGATTATGTGTAGAAGGAGTCAAGCAGGTAACAGGTAATGGAGAACTGATCCCGGTGGAGTATTAACACTGAATGAGGTGGCTGAAGACCTGCTGCTGCTTCTCTTATCGTGTCGTTTTGCACTCTTGGTCATTTTCTGCATTCTGTGGTGAAATGTGGCTCACATGACTTCAGTCTTTATTCATGCTTCAAGATAATCTCCAGAACTATATAAAGACAGTTTAAAAACTGCATTCGCCTGATTCTGTGTGTCTATAGTTTATTGAGGCTATCACTTGTTAACCCAGATGTATTGTGACATCAAAATAAGGGCCAAGCATTTACCTAAAATTTGACATATCAACCACACATCACTCTAAAAATAGATGTTTTTTTTTAAAAGAATTAGTTCACTTTAAAATGAAAATTACCCCAAGCTTTTCCTGATCCTCAAGCCATATGACGTTCTTCTTTCTGACGAACACAATCGGAGTTATATTAATAAATATCCTGACGCATCCAAGCTTTATAATGGCAGTGAACGGAACCAATGAGTATAAAGCTCAAGACAGAGCATCCATCCAAAGCAAAACGTATCCACACGGCTCCGGGGGGTTAATAAAGGCCTTCTGAAGCGAAGCGATATGTTTGTGTAAGAAAAATATCCATAGTTAACAAGTTATAAAGTAAAATATCTAGCTTCCGCCAGACCGCTTACCGTATTCAACTTACGAAGAAAGTGTAATGCCTCTCGCAGTTAAAAATACTTACGCTACGTCCTACAACTTCCCTATTTACCTTACGAAAAAAGCTTTCTGAACTGAAGCGATGCGTTTGTGTAAGAAAAATATCCATATTTAACAAGTTATAAAGTAAAATATCTAGCTTCCGCCAGACTGCTTACCGTATTCAACTTACGAAGAAAGCGTAATGCCTCTCGCAGTTCAAAACACTTATGCTACGTCCTACAACTTCCCTATTTAACTTACGAAAAAAGCTTTCTGAAGTGAAGCGATGTGTTTGTGTAAGAAAAATATCCATGTTTAACAAGTTATAAAGTAAAATATCTATCTTCCGCCAGACCGCTTACCGTATTCAACTTATGAAGAAATTGTAATGCCTCTCGCAGTTCAAAACACTTAAGCTACGTCCTACACCTTCCCTATTTAACTTACGAAAAAAGCTTTCTGAACTGAAGCGATGCGTTTGTGTAAGAAAAATATCCATATTTAACAAGTTATAAAGTAAAATATCTAGCTTCCGCCAGACCGCTTACCGTATTCAACTTACGAAGAAAGTGTAATGCCTCTCGCAGTTAAAAATACTTATGCTACGTCCTACAACTTCCCTATTTAACTTACGAAAAAAGCTTTCTGAAGCGAAGCGATGTGTTTGTGTAAGAAAAATATCCATATTTAACAAGTTATACAGTAAAATATCTGGCTTCCGCCAGACCGCTTACCGTATTCAACTTACAAAGAAATTGTAATGCCTCTCGCAGTTCAAAACACTTATGCTATGTCCTACAACTTCCCTATTCAACTTATGAAAAAAGCTTTCTGAAGTGAAGTGATGTGTTTGTGTAAGAAAAATATCCATATTTAACAAGTTATAAAGTAAAATATCTAGCTTCCGCCAGACCGCCTACCGTATTCAACTTACGAAGAAAGTGTAATGCCTCTCGCAGTTCAAAACACTTATGCTACGTCCTACAACTTCCCTATTCAACTTATGAAAAAAGCTTTCTGAAGTGAAGTGATGTGTTTGTGTGAGAAAAATATCCATATTTAACAAGTTATAAAGTAAAATATCTAGCTTCCGCCAGACCGCTTACCGTATTCAACTTACGAAGAAAGTGTAATGCCTCTCGCAGTTCAAAACACTTATGCTACATCCTACAACTTCCCTATTTAACTTACGAAAAAAGCTTTCTGAAGTGAAGCGATGTGTTTGTGTAAGAAAAATATCCATGTTTAACAAGTTATAAAGTAAAATATCTATCTTCCGCCAGACCGCTTACCGTATTCAACTTATGAAGAAATTGTAATGCCTCTCGCTGTTCAAAACACTTACGCTACGTCCTACGACTTCCCAATTCAACATACGAAAAGAGCTTAACTGACGTCGTGTCAGGATATTTATTAATATAACTCCGACTGTGTTCATCAAAAAGAAGAAAGTCATATACACCTAGGATGGCTTGAGAGTGAGTAAAGCTTGGGGCAGTTTTCATTTTAAAGTGAATTAATCCTTTAAAGCTTCTTTACAGGTAACTGTTCTATTTAGAACCATATTGTCCTGAAGAACCCTTAATATGCTGAAATGGTTCTTTGTATTAGAGTTTAGGCTTCTTTTTTCCCACCTTTTTGTTATTCAAATCTGTAGCTGTCAAAGCCATCTCAATACTGATTTTCTGGAGCTCAGTAGCCATCCAGTTACACAGTCTGTCAACACACTCTCAACAGATAAATTATTTCTTTCTTAAAATGTCTATAAATGTTAACTTTCAAGTTGTTACTGGATTCCTACTAGTCATGTCTTTTTCTCTTTTAAGTTTAACAGAACACGCAAGTGTGAGCAGCTCTTTTCAGTTAAGGATACTTATTTTCTCTTCTCCACTATGTAACAGAGATATTAAATTTAGATTTTTAAAATTATTACGTTATGCACAAAAAAAATGCTAAAGCTTTCCTATGACTTTATATCACCTTTTCCTTTTAACATTGTAAAGGGCTCACACTGTCCATTTTTTTTTTTGCTAATTTTGGCCTTCATAAACAGATTTGTTTTTACATAAACAAATAGAAGAGACACACTGTAACTGTAAAGATTATTTATAAAAGGTTATTTATAACACCATTATGGTCCTATACCGTATAGCACTTTCAAAGCATGGCACTTTCAAATAGCGTTTGCCAATGAGGGACGCTATTTGCACTTAGTGTAAATAGACACTCCATCTGGGGCATATCATTTAACATTTGCAAATTAACAGATCTCTGTTTTTGTTTTTCATTTATTAACAATTATTACTCTGCACTCTGCAATACTTGATTCTGATTGCTCAGTTGCACCATCCAGTGGTCTATTTCTAAATATAGGCCTATATAGTCTCAGCCTCAGACGTCACACCCACGGACCATTGGCTGAACGTCTGATGCATATGGCACACTTAAATGTGGACTCAGTATTATTTCAAATACACTGTTTGGAAGTTAGTCGGGCCGACACCAACAACAAACGTCTAACCAATCAGCATTAGGGGGCGGATGAGGGTCGAGGAGAGAGAACGAGCAAGAGGGAGATTTGAAAATAATAAGAAAAAAAAACTGCAGAACGAGAGATGGGACACAATACAAAAGAGCTCAAAATAATTATTAACAACCTTTTATTACCCGCATTTATATTAGAAAAGCTTTCCAGCGCTACAGAGAGCTAAGTGGGAAGGCCCAAAAACAGACGCGGAGGCTGCTTTGATTCCTTCTCATGTGAGTAAGACTGGGTTTGATTGTCTGGAGCTGCTGTGCTGTTTCCGACTACAAACACTTGTTTGTATTTACTTGTGTGTACTGTACGTTCATTCTTTTTGTGCTTCCTTGTCATTCGTTCATCATCTGTGCTTTATTTTTCGTGAAGCATTTTGTTGCGCATAAGCTATGATAAACAGATATCCACTCGCATTGCATGTGTAACAGTGGCCGACTGACGACTGCTAGAGAATGAGGTGTTTAGCCTCGCATGCCAGAGGAGCAGGGTGGTTACGTGTTTTGGAGGCGGAGCAATGAAGAGAGGGGTGGGTTTGTTTTGGTTAATTTCAAATATCAACAGTGTTCAACAACGAATTTGAGAAATCGTATACAGCACCTTTAACTGGAAACACTTCAGGATTTTCGAAGTCATCATCTGGTTGGTTGAATTCTACAGGATGTCCGGGAGATGTGTGTGTTGCGTTCTTTAACGGTCTGCAAGGAAACAAATGCCATGACTCCAAACTCCCTTGTGGATTAAGAACACAGTCGTGTTCACAACTGTGACAATGAGCGCTTACCAGGATCAACTAAACGCTGGATTTTCAAAAGTATGTGAAGTTGCATAACATTCTTGAATGAATCATTTATTAGATGCACGCCGGTCTGATATTGTAGGGACATCGACTTTACATTTTAAAGAGAACATTCACTCAAAACAATGAATTGTTGGATTTACTTAAAAAAAAAACGTGTCAAGTGGTTCCACGCATCTATTGAGTAATTTGTACAAATAACAGTTTGTTGTATGAACAAAAGAAATTCAAGTAAAGCTGACAAAATTTCTTTGAGTAAATACAAATCATTTGAATGTCACTGTTATACAGTTATACAGTGGTATGCGAAAGTTTGGGAACCCCTTGCAGAATCTGTGAAAATGTGAATAATTTTAACAAAATAAGAGAGAAATGCATGTTATTTTTTATTTAGTACTGTCCTGAGTAAGATATTTTACATAAAAGATGTTTACATATAATCCACAAGACAAAAAAGTAGCCGGGAGGTGAAAACTTTTTGAATTTAAAGATCAAGGTAAATTGTACTTAATTTGTCTTCCAGGAAACATGCAAGTATCTTCTGTTGCTTCTGAAGGGAAGTACTACATGAAAAAAAAATATTTCAACAAAATAAGAAAAATTTGGACTTCTTCATCCTGTTCAAAAGTTTTCACCCCCTGACTCTTAATGCACCGTGTTTCCTTCTGGAGCATCAGTGAATGTTTGAACCTTTTTTAAAAGTTGTGTTTGAGTCCCTCAATTGTCCTCAGTGTGAAAAGATGGATCTTAAAATCATACAGTCTCTGCTGTAAAGGGTTCAAATATGCAAAAAATCCTTGAAAACTGAAGAATCTGCAGGACATGGAGGATTTTTCTGAAGAACAGAGTTCAGTTTAGCTGCTCAGAACAAACAAGGGACTCATGAACAACCATCACAAAACAAAAAAACAGTCATAGATCATCCAGGTAACCACACACAGTATTAAGAATCAAGAGTTCCCAAACTTTTGAATGGAGATATTTTAATAAATTCAGCTACTTTTTTGTCTTGTGGATTATATGTAAACATCTTTTATATAAAATATCTTACTCAGGACAGTACTAAATAAAAAATAACATGCATTTTGTATGATCTCTCTTATTTTGTTAAAGTTATTCACATTTTCACAGATTCTGCAAGGGGTTCCCAAACTTTCACATACCACTGTATTTATATGTGCAGCTTACTTAAAGGATTAGTCCACTTTCAAATAAAAATTTAATGATAATTTATTCACCCCCATGTCATCCGAGATGTCCATGTCTTTCTTTCTTCAGTCGAAAAGAAATTAAGGTTTTTGATGAAAACATTCCAGGATTATTCTTCTTACAGTGGACTTCAATGGCTTCCAAACGGTTGAAGGTCAAAATTACAGTTTCAGTGCAGCTTCAAAAGGCTTTAAACGATACCAGACGAGGAATAAGGGTCTTATCCATCGAAACGATCAGTCATTTAAAAAAAAAAATACAACTGTATATGCTTTATAAACACAAATGATCGCCTTAAACGTGCTTCCGCTTTCCGTATTCTTAAAAAAGCTTACGCTGTATGTCCTACGCCTTCCCTATTCAAGTTACGGAACGAACACGGCGCCAGTTCTGTTTTTTTCCATAAGTAGAAGCTTTTTGAAGAATACGGAAAGCATATACAGTTGTATTTTTTTCTCGAAAATGACCGATCGTTTAGCTAGATAAGACCCTTATTCCTCATCTGGGATCGTGTAGAGCCCTTTGAAGCTGCACTGAAACTGTAATTTTGACCTTCAACCGTTTGGAGGCCATTGAAGTCCATTATAAGGAGAATAATCCTGGAATGTTTTGATCAAAAACCTTAATTTCTTTTCGACTGAAGAAAGAAAGACATGAACATCTTGGATGACATGGGGGTGAGTAAATTATCTGGAAAATTGTATTTGAAAGTGAACTAATCCTTTAATAATGCTATGTTTATTACGTAAGGTGAACACATTTATTGACTTAATTTACCCAATTAAATTAACTATTTTCTCTACAAAATGCACTCAAAAAAAAAAAAACTCATTGAACAAACTCAATTGAATTGAGAGCAAGAATTCCATCCTATAAACATGCGTACATGGGTGCGCAAAGCCTAAACACAGGGGACACTCTTCTGCGTAATGGTAACCACAAAATTCAAAAACATTACAGAAACTACTCTAAATGTCCAACATAACTGAACATTAAACACTAACATAAACTTTACTAAAAACATCTTTCACTTTACTAAAAAAAACCCAAAAAAATAACAACACTATAATCCCTAAATTTACTCTCCTAATGCAGTCACTTGCAAAGCATGCTGGGAACTACGGATCCACTGCCCAGTTAGTTATATCAACATTAATTTGTGCGTTTTGAACAAACACTTACTAAGTAAAGCTGACAATACTCATTTTTAGTAGAACCAACGCAGTTAAATTACGTTCATGTAGTTACATTAGTTTTTTAAGTAATGTGAACAAAGATGGTTTGAGTGAAACTAACAACAGTGAAAGTTCACTTTTTTTGAGTGTTCCTACACAGCAAAATCCCCAGAGTTAAATCAACTCTGCTCAGATTACGTATGGTCCCTCTCTACATAGAGTTAAAATAACACTGAAGCGGAGTTAAAGTTAATGACATAATATGCTGTTTGTGGAGTTGTTTTATTTAATGTCTTTTATCTTCAGTTGATTTCATCTAAGGCTGTGGCTGGAAGTCATTTGTAGTTGTTATGTTTCTCTTCAGTGATTCTGCTTGTTAACAGCAGGTGTTCATCACCAATGTTCAATCATAACTTAATCACTTATTTATCTCATTAACTTTAACTCTGCTTCAGTGTTACTTTAACACTATATAGAGAGGGACCATATGTAATCTGAGCAGAGTTGATTTAACTCTGGGGATTTGGCTGTGTAGAACATTATAGGAACTGGTTCCCAAAAAATAACCAAACAAAAACCATAAGCACAACAAAATGGTATGCTAGGCTCCTGCTGCTTAATCAGCTGTTGGACGGATTTACTTAAGAAATATGTGTAATTTATATGCTGTTTAATCTTATTTTTCCTAATATTTCTAATGTTTTATTTTTATACTATTGATTTTTGTTTGAGGTGGTAGTACTGGCAGCCAGACCCTATATATATTTACACAGCAAAGAGCTTTAGTTTTCTGTTGTGTTAGCTCCCTTTAGGCATCCTGAATGAGCGGTAAGTCAACAGAGATTTAAAGAAGCTCTTTTTCTTATTTCAGCAGGAGCTTGGAGTGCAGCAGATGCCGAGGGCTGAAGTCTGAATACATGGCTTTTGTGAGAGACTCTAATCTGCACACGTGACACAGCTCTTCTCGTCTTTGCATTAACTGTCATGAGAGCTCGCCCAGAGCAATAATGCCAGTCTTCAGTGAAATGCAAATGCAAAAAGACGCAAGCTCTGGACATGATGGAGAGATGACCTCAGCTCAGATGAATGCTGCTTCCTTTATATGTACTCCCTGTTTAAAAGCTTCCAGTGCATTTGCTGCTTTGATGACAGTCATTGTTGGATGTATGTTTATCTGCTCATCCAGTTTAATCTTGTGAGAATCTGCATGTTCTTGACTCATGTAAAGGTTTTGTCCGCAGGCCTGTGCTAATATAAAAGCACACAACAGCAGCTAATGTGGCGGCGTAATTGGCCTCTAGCTGCATTACAATTTCATGCACTAGATACTAAATTTTCTTATCGCATGCATCTTATTTACCAACCCCAAACACCAGAACTATACTCTAAAATATTTGTATATTAAGTCATTTGAATGAAAAAGATTTAAGATACTAGAGTAAAACAGTGTTAAAGGATTATTCACTTTCAAATAAAAATTTCCTGATAATTTACTCACCCCCATGTCATCCAAGATGTTCATGTCTTTCTTTCTTCAGTCGAAAAGAAATTAAGGTTTTTAAAGAAAAAATTCCAGGATTTTTCTCCATATAGCGGACTTCAATGTCCTCCAAACGGTTGAAGGTCAAAATGAAAGTTTCAGCGCAGATTCAAAGCATTCTACGTGATCCCAGACGAGAAATAAGGGTATAAATCTAGAGAAACCATCACTCATTTTCTAAAAAAAAGATAAAAGTTTTATACATTTTAACCATAAATGCTTATCTTGAACTAGCTCTCTTCTCTATTTGAATTCTAGCAGTGGAGACACTGCTAAGTGTATTATTGCCCTCCTCAGGTCAAAGTTTGAACTAAATTGTCATATACAATATGCTAGTGCAAGTATATAACAATTAGTTCAAACTTTGACCTGTGGAGGGCAGTAATACACTTAGCAGTGTCTACACTGCCGGAATTCTAATAGAGAAGAAGAAGAAGAGCGCTAGTTCAAGATGAGCATTTATGGTTAAAACGTATATAATTTTAATTTTTTTTAGGAAATGAGCGATGGTTTCTCTAGATAAGACCCTTATTCCTCGTCTGGGATCGTGTAGAACGCTTTGAAGCGGCAATGAAACTGTAATTTTGACCTTCAACCGCCATTGAAGTCCACTATATGGAGAAAAATCCTGGAATGTTTTCATCAAAAACCTTAATTTCTTTTCGACTGAAGAAAGAAGGACATGGACATCTTGGATGACATGG